>NDGN011240256.1:0-10713 GCA_002564285.1 Tympanoctomys barrerae | reverse complement strand
AGGAGAAAGACAGAAAGGAGGGGATGGTCCCTCCTCTGGATGCCTGGAATAAAGGAGACATTAGAAGGGGCAGCATACAGGACCAGGGTGACACTGGACAGGGAAGAGTCCTGGGGAGAGGGGGCATTGAGTCTGGGGTAGGGACTGTGGGGAAAGTATATGGACAAGTCGAGGGATGTGACTGAATTTATGTCCCTTGAGCTGTTGTTCTAAGGGACAGGGTGGCCACAGGTGGGGGAGGGGCAGGATGAAAGGCTGGGACATGGTGGGTGTGGAGTCGCTGGTAACAGCTTGCATCTACCATTGCCTGCTGCCTGGCCAACTGTGTTTTGCCCCCCAGTGTCACCACAGCCTCCCACTTACTCCTCTGTGTCTCCATTTCTGTCAGCACCATAGAGGTGGCGCTGTCCTAGAGCAGTGGTGGTGAGCCTGTGGCACGTGTGTCATGGCAGCTGTTTGTATCACTGAAAGCTCTAAAATGTTCCCCATCACTGTGCGAGAGGTTGTGGGGAGGTCCCCAGGGATTCTCTTTAATCCTCACCGCAGCCCTGAGAAGCCCCTGGCTCCAGGTTCACGTTGGAGGAAATTAAACAGAGAGGTCCCCAACCTGGGAGGTGGCAGAGCTAGAATCTGTTCACCGCCTCCTGGGAGGGGTGGTGGGCTGTGGCCCTGCATGGGGCAAGGCTGGGGCTCTGGATTCTTGGTGAAGAAGGGCTGTGGAGACCCCACACAACCCAGGCAGGGACTGGAGGAGTCCGTGGGCCTCAGGAGCCTGGTTTTATTAGGTGGATTCTGTGCCCCAAGTAAGCCTCTAACCATCGTGGGGAAAAACAGGCTTGGAGAAGGGAGGAGGAGACTGGGAGGGAGAAGGAAGGGGAAAAAGATTAGCCATAAGGGATGCAGCGGCAAGGCCCTGCCTTGGTTGCCTAGACCTGGGGAGGGGGCTGCCTTCTCCTCTGGCCAGGCCCCAGAGCACAGTGGGGACACATGGGGTTAGTGAGCAGATCAGAGCCTGAGGTCCTTCCCAACACCCCGCCCCAGCAAGGGGCCACTTAGAGCCAGTGAGGACCCTGTCGTTCCCTTGAACACAGCCTCCATGGCAGGGAAGATTCTGGAAGGACCTTTGTGTTTCCCCATTTTTTAAGGCCCCCCTGACCCATATAGGAACTGAGAGGCTGGCCGAACAGCTATGTCCTGGGATACAGCCTGGGAGTCACTATTCCCTGTTAGGGTTGAATGTGGAGTGAGGTGGACAGTCTTCCTCCTTTCTGGGCTTAGGGGCTCCTTCCCAAAACACTTCAGTGGCTGAGCAAGAGATGGGAGACCTGGTCACAAAGTCCCTGGTCCTGGCGGAAAGCTATTTCCTCATGGGTGACTCTTGGTCAGACTTGACCTCTAGGATCAGTCAGTCACAGGGCAGCCCAGCCTGGAGACCAGAGGCAGGGAAGACGAGGGTATGGATGGGTACTGAGGTCTAACTACAGTGGCTGGAAGGTTTCCTGAGTCTCCTCTGACTGGTCCGAGAGTCACTTGCCATGAGGAAGCATAGTGGCCTCTGGGAACCCTGGCGCAGTATGGCCAGGGCCCTGTGGGTCTCTGTTTGTGAGGCCTCCAGCTGGTGTCTCTAGGCCACACCTGGGCATGTCCCAAGGTTTCCTCCACCTATACCCCCAAAGGGCAGGCCTAGGCCTGGGTGTCCTACTTGGGTGACTTCCTTAATCACTTAGTCCCTGGCTTGTACAACTATAGAATAAAGCTCACAGGCCCCCCTCCCCACAGTGTGGCTCCGAGCTTTCAGTTAGCTGCTGTGTGTGAGGGGCTTCAAGCAGGACCTGGTGTGTGGGTGTATGACATGCAGTAGCTCCCCTTCCCTGTCACAGCTTGTCACTACTGCTGCAGGCAGTGACCACTGTCCCCTGCAGCGCTGGCTTCCTGGGCACAGTGGAGGGACAGGCCATGGATATGGCTGCCTCTCTCTAGTCCAGCCTGACTTCTCCCATGGTCACCATGGCTACACAGGGGCAGGGCACTCGCCAGCATGGCCTGGGTACCTTGGCAGCTCTGAGGGAACGGAGTGCACTGCAGTACCTTGGAGAAAGGTGGCCTCAGCCAGAGGATGGGCCCAGCTGAAGCGCAGCACCAGAGGCCGATGAGTGCATCCCGGCTTTCCCG
This sequence comes from Tympanoctomys barrerae, assembly GCA_002564285.1. Taxonomy (NCBI): domain Eukaryota; kingdom Metazoa; phylum Chordata; class Mammalia; order Rodentia; family Octodontidae; genus Tympanoctomys; species Tympanoctomys barrerae. Next base: position 8,541 of record NDGN011240256.1, on the reverse strand, counting down.
CCCTGCGTGGTGCTGAGGATGCTCTCCACTGCCCAGGTGACGGGGTTCGACAGCGTGGATGATGAGTCCAAGCACAGTGACCACATGTTCTCGGACAAGAGCCCCAGCCCAGATGACTGGACCAGCGAACAGAACCCGCCCTACAGCTACTACCTGTACTACATGTACGCCAACATCATGGTGCTCAACAACCTGCGCAGGTGCGTGAGCCAGCCCCTTGCATTCACATGTGACCCACAGGTGCACTGTAGCCAACACACACGTCCACGTATCTGCAGGGACACTGAGACCGCACAAGCATGTCCCACGATTGTACAAACACTCAGGCATGCCTACTACCGCCCACGGGCTGGTATGGGCATGGGTTATATGTATAATGACGTACACACCACACATGTCCGTAATATGTACAAATTGCCAACACACCTCTGTGTGGACCTTCACCTCTGAGACAGCAGAAACATAGGGCCTGCCAATCCATGCGTGTCTTCGGCACCACGCAACAAGTCACACGCATTCATTTGTGCTCTCCACTGCAGAAGATTGCAGCTGCACTGTGATAGGCACAGTCCTAGGCACGGGGCAGATAATGGGGAGGAAACCAGCCTGCATGGATGCCTTGTGGATGCTCTTATATGTACAGCCTTCCCCACACAGAAAGAGGCAGGCACGCGCAGGGGCTGGGTGCCCTGAGACGGGACGCTCGTCCTCCCCTTTTCTATAAGTCTTGCCCCTCCCCGCTTACCCCACTGGGCCCAGGGGTCTCTTTAGCCTGGGCTGTGGCAGAAAGGAGAGGCCTAGGTCTAGTGTAGTGACTCCTGGGCTGAGCTTTTGGGGCAAGTGCTCTAGTTCCAGTTGCCAGTGACCTGCTTGTGGGTCTGGACATAGACTTCACTCTCTGGGCCTTGGTTTGCCCAATTTTGTAGCAAAGGAGTTGGGCTTGGTTTCTTATCGTGCTTCCGGCTCTGGAGCTCTGATTGAGGATTCAAGGCCTGGTGAGGGGACAGGTGGGTAGAGGACAGGCCAGGCTCTCTACCACCAGCCCCTCGCTGTCCGTATGGTCATGTCTGCTGGCTCTGGCATTGCAGGAGAGGTCGTCTCTGGAGTGTGCCAGCCGAGCCACAGGCGACGGACTTGCTGGGAGTGGGGCTGGGGTGTGGGCCCAGGCAGGGCAAACGAGGGTGCTTCCTGACCCAGAGCCTTCTTTCTCCAGGGAACGAGGCTTGAGCACGTTCCTGTTCCGGCCTCACTGTGGGGAGGCGGGCTCCATCACCCACCTGGTGTCTGCCTTCCTCACTGCCGACAACATCTCCCACGGGCTGCTCCTCAAGAAGGTAAGGAGTCACTCCCAGGCGCCTGCCCCGCCCCGGGCCCTGCTGCCCTGGGCTCCTGGGCTCCTGCCCAGCCCCTGCGAGCTCTGGCCAGTGATACTATAGAGCTAGGGCTTTTTTTCTGGACTGGGCTATGTGTAATCTTGGTTTCATTTTTAATTATGAAAGTAATATAACCAAACATATCCCAATCTAGGTTTTCCAAAAAATGGAGGAATAAAAATTTTTAAAAACTGATCACTATTACCTTATAGAATCAGCTCTCTTAGCTTTTTAGTATTTTCAACTTGTCATTTATCCACGCCATATTTTAATCTATTGACAATGAACACAGAATTTTGGTTCCTACTTTGTCCCTTGACATTGTATAACAAGCATTTTTCTGCGCTGCATGTAATGCCTAAATTCCTCGCTCCGCAGGCCTCTGGATGAACCACTGGCCGCCGGGGCTATAATTGGCCCTGCTCGTTCCCAGCGGCGAGCACGCAGCAGCCATCTGGCTCTCCCAGTGTGAAGTGCTGCCATGAGCTCCGGGCACTCGCTCAGGCCTCCCATAGTTTGGGCCGCTGCCACAGGAGTGCAGCTTGCTCGCAGTCGTTTCTCACACTGACCCTTGCAGGCCCAGGCTCATGTCACATTCTGGTAGCCAACGTGCTCATCAGAAGACTGCAGGTCCAGCTCTGCCCAGCCTTCGGGGTCCATCTCTGAGGGGCTGGAGGACTTACAGTCCTAGTTGGGAGGTTTGCAGTAAAGCCACCCACGCGGGGCATCTGGAGGCCCAAGCGCAGTGGGTCAGAGCCCAGGAAGGGGAGGGGAAGGCACTAACCAGAGACACTGCCCTTCTGCTCCAATCAGTGCTTCCCCTCTGGAGCCAGGAGTGGGGACGGGACCATGGCCTGGAGGGCTGGCATGTGACACAGGAGCAAGAGAAATGAGGCCAGGGAGGGACAGTGTGTGAGTCTAGGAGTTGTGTGGCTTTCGGGAACTCAGAGCTGGCCAGTACAGACCCAGCCCAAGCTCTGGGTTCCGCTGCTGAATGTCTATCCTGTCCCTCCTGCATGTGTCACCTGAGCTCGTTGGTTCTTTTTTGCAGAGCCCAGTGCTACAGTACCTCTACTACCTTGCCCAGATCCCCATCGCCATGTCTCCTCTTAGCAACAATAGCCTTTTCCTGGAATATTCCAAGAACCCCCTGCGGGAATTCCTGCACAAGGGGCTGCACGTCTCCCTCTCCACGGATGACCCCATGCAGTTCCACTACACAAAGGTGAGGGTCTGGCCATGGGGTTTCAGTGGTGTCCATCCAATCCTGTCCTTCCACCATGGGGTCCTATGCCCAGAGCTCAGCTGGGCCTTCAGGGTGGGGTTGGTAGCGCAGAGAAGGCAAAGGGCAAGTCCTTTTGGGCATCCCTGGACCCTTGGAGACACCATTGGATTTCCTGGTCTTTCTCTGTTTCACCTTTCTTTGATATTCAGTTGTTCTTTAACCTTGGTAAAGTTATTGCCCTCTCCGTATTGAATTCCTCTTTGTAAAACGGGCACACAATTGTCTCTATCTTCCTGTAGTGACTCAGATGATGAATTCAAGTCGAATAGGATAGAGTCTAGAGGTGCTTTTTTGTAATAGTAATTTATGATTATTGTTGTACTTTTGCTCTCTGGGGAGACAGAAGGAAGTGTGACATCATGCATGGGGAAGACCACGAGTGTGCCTAGAACTTGAGAAGGTTCTAACAAAACCAAGCTCTGCTTAGCCAAATGGAAGCATCCTGTAGCGTTTTAGGGCAGAGCTTCTCTGGCCTTTTGGTCTCTGGACCTCTTTATTTTTTGGAAGAACTGAAGCCTTATGTGAGTTGTATCTATTGGCAGAAACTGATTAAAAAACAAAAACAAAACTTAAAACTCAAGTTAAAAATAACAGTAATGGACTTGTTACATAAAATAGCAACTTTTTGGACAGTAACTACTCCTCAGAACAAAAGTATCAGGGAGAGTGGCATTGTTTTGCAATTCTATAAATCTCTTTAATGTCTTGCTTAATAGAAGACAGCTGGAACCCCATGTCCACTTCTGCATTCAATTTGTTGTTTCTATCAGAGTTTGTGAAAATCACCTTGCATCACAAAGATACAGAGTTGGCAAAGAGAGGACCTTTCAAAAGGTCTCTAGTTGCCAGAGGTCCTGGGATCACTCCTGGAAAACCACTGTTCTAGCAGAGGGAACAGGATAGGTGGGGGAAGAGGTCGTAGAAGGGCTGGTGCTTAATAGCAGCATTTTCATATCCCAGAAAAGTAAGACCACTGCTCAAACTCAGTCCTTTTAGGATTTCACTATCTCTCCACTTGTGTTAGGCTCATTCCTCATTTAGTGTTCCTTCTCTGCTCTGAGCATTTTACTCATACTAAATTTTATTTGGGGGCAATCTTAAGAAAACGGTGTTGAATACAAAGCAAGACTGAAGAACAGGAAGTATTAAAAATGGGTCGGACTAGAGAGCTGTTTGGTAAAGTTTTGTAGGATGCCATGGATGTGGACCAAGCATCTCTGTTGTGTTCAACGGCCAAACCAACGTAAATTTCCATCATAGTAACTGAGCTCTGGTTGCTTACAGGGGACCCTTAATTAACTAAATAAGCTGTAAACTACCAACTAGTTGAACTGTAATGAAGTGACCAACCTGTAGCAAGTAAGTTGTTTCCTGTGTCTTGCTCCTGATTTTCTATAACTGTGGGTCAGTGTTGGTTGGAGCTCTGGTCTGCTCTTGGTAGAGGAGCCATTCTCTCCAAGTGTCATTTTTCCCCCTTGATAAACTATTAAACTAGTCTAGGAAAGTCTCCCTTTAATAGGGATTGTCATAGAAAAGTGGAGCCTAGCACCGCTCTGGTGACCAGCCTTGAACATGATAGGCTATCCTGGTCAGCAGACAAGTGCAGAGGTGTTTTTTAAATTTTGTTTGGTGAACTGCAATTTCACACACACACACACACACACACACACACACTAGGAGCCTGGAATGTGAGGTGTGACTCCTCTGAGTATCAAGGTCTTGGTTGGTAAGGAAAGGTGAAACTGGCAGCACACGTTGGTTTTCGTTTTGGCAATCCACGCAGTGTTGCCACGACCCTGCCATCTCACCCGTGTGCTCTGGGGCGGGCTCTAGGAGGCACTCATGGAGGAGTACGCCATCGCTGCGCAAGTGTGGAAGCTGAGCACGTGCGACCTGTGTGAGATCGCCCGGAACAGCGTTCTGCAGAGCGGCCTCTCGCATCAGGTATGGGGTGCAATGGGCTGGCCCTGTCCTTCTGCTTTCAGTAGATGGGGAGAGAACCTACTATGTGCCGTGTGCCTTCAGGGCACTGGGGATCTGTGACAAATAGAACAGCATCTCTGGTGCAGTGACACTCAGGCCCGGAGCAAGTCCTTGGGAGCCTTGTGAATGCATGGCTGCTCCTTCGCCTTTCCCAGACGCCCTTGGAGCAGCTCTCCCTACCACGTAACAGCCTCACACTTGGTCATCTTCTGCCCGCTTCCCTTGTTCTTCAGAACCCTTTTGACCACTGACACTGTAACGTTTCTTAAGGACCATGGCTTGTTCCCTTAGCTCCTGGGGCCCTAGAACACAGTAAGCACTCAGTACCTCTGGGTACATGACTACCGTCTAGGGTGGATACAAGGAGACTCCAGGGACAGCACCTGCAAGGCAGCAGTGTGCGCATGGCCTGCCGCACGGTTCTGATGTGGAGCCAGCGTTAGAACTGTGCTCTGGGAAATCACAGGTCGCTGGTGACCACCTTGGCTGTCACTGGTATAGGAAGGGGTGCCCTTAGGTGCTGCCCTCATGGATGGTGATTCGGAAGTTAACCCGTTTATGCTGAAGAATGCAATTTTTTTGACATTTGCACATGATGTTCATAAGTGTTATGTACAAAAATTCAAGAAACAAGAATTTGAGAAAACATTGTTACGTTATTTTGGGTACTCCAAAAATGGAATAGTAGACATTGAAGGGGAAAGGCTCAGGTTGGAGTTGTCTCTGGAATCGGCCCTCCCCAGACACACCCGTCTGCCCTTGTTGCCCCCCAGATGGTTGGGAGGAGCCTCAACTTCACCTTCTCCATCTCCAGCAGCTCCTGCAGCTCTTTCCTTCCTGATCAAGGAAATCACAGACATGAAAGGAATGGAAGACGTGACAGCGTGACATTCTCTAGGACACACAGGCTGGAAGGGATTTCAAGAGTCCTGTGGGGAGATGTCCTGATTGAGGATCTGCTTCGGGGGGCTCTGTGTTGTGGATAATGTGGAAGAAGCTGCAAGTGTAGATAAAGAAAGTGGGTCGAAGGTATATTGTTTCATTGTGTTTCTCTTGATCCACAGGAAAAGCAGAGGTTTCTGGGAGAGAATTACTATAAAGAAGGACCTGAGGGAAATGATATTCGAAGGACGAATGTCGCACAGATCCGGATGGCATTCCGACACGAGACTCTATGCAACGAGCTCAGCTTCCTGTCTGATGCCTTGAAATCGGAAGAGATCACAGCACCGGACAACTAGGTCCAGCAGTCAACTTCCACCTTAACTTTTTGGCTTAATTTCAGGCCTTCTGGAGCTACTGTGGTCAAGAAATGAAACCAAGGCTTTCCTCTGTGAAGAGGACACCGCTGAAGGAATTTCAGACTTGCTGTTCAGGTCGCACTGTTCACTTTAAGACTGACATGCCCACTTGTGTTACTATGGCTGAGGAAGGGTCGGTGACCTCCTTGGTGACCTGGGAGCTGGTACTTGTCTGTACTTATTCCTGATTTTCCACATATTTCTCTTGTAATTGCCAGTGCCTGCGTTGTTGGGGCTAGGATCTTGCCGTGGCCAAATGCCAAGAACCATGAGGTGTTAGGATTTCCTGCCACAATCTTTCTGTATACCTTGTAGGCGAACTGGTAGCTGTTCATTTCAGCCTCTGGCTGGCTGGATGCCTTAAATAAAATCAGCTTCAAAGCTCCCTTTCATAAAGGGGCTATTTTCAGAGGAAATAGATGACCTCTTCTTGACAATTTGTTGTTTCGGAATTTCTTAACCTGGTTAGCTCCCCTTGGTCTTTTTTTTTTTCTTTTTGTGGTACTGGGGATTAGAACTCAGGACCTTATGCTTGCCAGGCAGGCACTTACGCCGCTGAGCTATATCCCTGGCTCCCCCTTGGTCTCTTCCAGGAGGAAGCCCTGTGTACTCATGAATGCAGCCTTGGTTATTCTGTTGCTTTAGTGAGGGTCCAGATTAGACAAGTGTTTTCAAATGTGTTGTGAAGCCCCTCACAGACCACTCCAGGGGTGGGGAAGAAACAGAGCAAGGTTTTGGCAGCTATCACCCAAGGTCTGGGTGATCCCTGTTGCCCTTGGCTGTACCTACCCTGTGTTTGTAGCCCAGTCATCATGTACCAATGAAGTCAGGCCAGTAGAGGGAGATGCACCAAAGGTCACAGCTAGTAAGTAGTTTCAGTAGGTCTCACATATATTAATTTTTTAAAAACCACTATAACCTAGCACAGTTTTTTTAAAGCAAAATTTCTCCCTTTCTTAAAATGAACACTTCTTCAGACACTATAGTGGCTCCAAGGGCCAGGTAGAAAGCATTTTCAAAAGACCAATCTGCAGCTAAGCTTTATCAGTGCTACTCTTCCTGTGTTACTAGTGCCTAGTACATAGTAGGTGCTTAAATGCATGTGGAATCAGTTTCTCTTTCAGCAACTTTTAAAGGGTATATACACTGATTACTCAACAAGCTGCTCAAGGATCTTTCTGTGTTTGTGGTCAAATTCAGACTCTAGAGTGTCTTTCGGAATCACTGTATAGTGGAAGCCAATTTTTTGTCTGGGAACATTTTTCCTTCCTATTAGATTGTCTTGCCCTGTGACTATGCCTGGCTATCCAGTGGTCAATTTAGTATCTGGGACAATAAATGTAACCTTTTTACTTGGCAAATACATTGGCTATTGTATAGCTAATTATGAAACTGATGAAAGCCAGTCATCATCTTAGGAATTCTTTTTCTCCCCCGCTTTGGTACTGGGAGTTGAACTCAGACCTGTGCACTTACCAGGCAGGCACTGCGACACTGAGCTCTATCACCAGCCCCTCATTATTTCTGAATTCCATGTGAATACATTTGCCCTAACATAGCAAGTACTATATAGTTTTTCATTGTTATTTTACTATATCAAGTATTTTTTTAAATTATGAACTAAAGTGTGAAGACTGGACTCGATAATTTAAAACTATTTCAAGTTAATATTTAAAGGAAGTTTGTTTTTTAAAACTGGACATAATGAAAAGCTATCAGGAATTTTATTTTTTTACTGAGACATGGATGACACTAGTGAAGCTTCCTGGACTTAGAAGGTCACCTTTGCTATCTTTCCCTCCAACTTCTAGCCCATTACTAGTTCGTCGGCGAAGCCACTCATCTTCATTTCTTCTTCCCAGGGCATCGCTGTAGCCTGTTCAGTCAACACGTGTTGGCTTTCCTGTATTGCAAGCTTTCCAGACATCTTTTTCTAGAGCACTGTGCATTTTCATTTTATTGTTGGTCTTAACTGGTCTTCTGAGGGTGAGACCCTACTGTCCTTTGTGTTCACCCATGGGATCGAAGGCAGTGGTGCACTGTGCTCGGGCTTCTAACAGAATGGTTCTTAGGATGGTGTTACTCCATACCTGTGCTGAAGGGTTTCAGTTTGCTTTATGTTACTCAAACTGTACTGTCAAAAGGATCATGCCATTATTCTCTGCCTGGTGATATTGATTTGGATCTGTTCCTGGCCTTTACTGTCTCCTGGATTAAAGCAGACTTGAAAGTACACACTTCTGACTTCCTCTTTATTTGCACTGTGTGGGTTAAGATGTTTTCTGGGCTTGTAAACACAAGAGAAAGTGGTATGTTGGTGATTATCCCTATGTAACTCCTACACAAAAGGAATATATATCACGAAAAGTTTCCTTTTGTGGAATATATATCACGAACAGTTTCCTTTTGTGCCCCCAGGCTCTCAGGAGTAGAGGGTGACAGATAAGACTATCTTACAAAATTATCAAAATATAGCTGAGGTATTGACTTTGATACCAAAATTTCTCCACAGTACCCCACATTCACACGGTACTCTATATTCATGATATGTATCAAATTACAAACTGCTTCCTTCTAGAAGCCTTTCTTCTTCTTGGTC
>NDGN011240244.1:0-27379 GCA_002564285.1 Tympanoctomys barrerae | reverse complement strand
GCTCAGTAGAATAAGCGTTTGCCTGGCAAGTGCAAGGGCCTGAGTTCAATCCCCAGTTCCGCAAAAAAAAAAAAACAAAAAAACCCGCAAGGTGTAAAAGGTGCTATGTAAACAATAACATTATCTTTGCAAAGAACTCTGAGAGTTTTCTATGTTTTGCAGATCTTCAACTATTTCCAATAAAAAGTAACCTTTTTAAATTAATGATCTTCTGTCTCACACTATTTAATAAAAAGGGGAAGGAGAAGACAGCAAAAGAATCTTAATTTTCCATTTTATCAATTATTTTGATTTCTCTGAAATCTATTTCTACAATATTTTTCTGATTTCAAACATTGAATAATACATACAAATGCTAACAATAGTTGTATGACAAAGGAAAGTGTTATACGTACCATCTTTCAGGAATAAACTCTTTAAATTAATTTTATTTAGGAATAAACTTTTAAGAGACTGGCATAAATGTTTTTTAGGCTGTCTAAATGTAAACATCAGTCTCCGGAGTTTTGTTTTGGGAGGCAGGTTTGTTTATTTTTTGTTTCTGGTGAGAGGTTCTCACTATATAGTTTAGGTTGGCCTTGAACTTGCTAAATTGCTCAGGCAGCACTCAAACTTGTGACCCTCCTGCCTCAGTCTCCTGAGTGCTGAGGTTGTAGGCATGTGCCACCATGCCCAGTTTAACTCTCTTTTTACAGATGTATACAACATTTTTCCCAAAAGGGGACTGTTTTACAGCTTGTTGCCTACTCGTTACTATCTGTGGTAGTTAACTGATGGTGTCAACTTGAGTAAGAAGTTCCTAAAGACCGGCCTGGGCAGCTTACTGCCTGACTGGTATAAAGGGGAAAGAAAGCAGGGCGGGCTCCAGGCAGGCCCATCGGCTCCTGACATGGACTCCCCAGCACTCAGGCTGAACACCAGGCCTTCCCTCGGATCGTTCAGCTCCTAGCATGTGGACACCCTTCTGCACACTACCACACCTGACTGGTGGGCAGCCAGAGAAGCCAAACTCTAAGGTTAAATCTGTTTCTTTAGTAAGCTCTGACACATTTATAGATACACTTTGCTCTTTGGAGTGGTGGCATAGAATTTTTCTACATATATAATTCCATATAGGTGGATGCTTGGGTTATTTACGTTTTTTTAGATGAAGTAAACAATGCTACAACTCACTCAACAGCTATTCAACAAATATTTATTAATTACCATCTAAGCACAAGGCACTGAAATGAACAGGGACACAAATGATGTGCAGACTTCTTAGCCTGCTGCCAGCTGAGTCTGCCTCCTCACCAGCTGTTGCCGGCCACCAGCTGTTTTGCTCCTCCACACCCGAGACCTCCTCTCTGTGGAGATCACTGACCATCTTATGGCCACGTCCTAGCAGCTGTGTCTAAAGCAGCAGGAGCAGCATTACAGAGTCAGAAGGGAGGAAACAACCACCGTCTCAACATCTGGGACATATCAGCAATCGCCCTGGGCAGAGAGGCCTGCATCTTCCGTGTGTGACCTGGACCACTGTGGGTGGCCGGATGCTGCTGCTTTCTGGCCAATCCATTAAATGGCAACTGTCTTTGTGGTGAAGTGGGCTCAAAGCACAGCCTTCTTCACCCAGCAAATTCTTCTGGACTCAGGAACTGCCACTATCTTTTGCAGTAACCACAGTCACCGGCACACAGAAATCACTACCCTTTCAGATTACAAGGCCCTCCTGTCTTAGAATCTTGATAAGATACTGAAGAAAAGAAGTTTGTGTGTGAACTGCTGGGAGCTGGAAGGCCAGCCCCACAGCCACTCCTCTCCTCCGCACAGCCACTCCAGGACAGTCAGGGGCAGGCAAGGTTTCCTCACAAGACAGTAACATTTTAAAAGCTTTGAAAGATAAGATCTTTTGTCTGACACCTATAAAAAAGGGAAGTAACAAAGAGAACAAAATACCAGGAGATGAGAAGCAGTCAGAGAAAAAGCGCAGGAGGACTGGCCTGCACGTCTTGGAGATGGAGCCTACCTAGTTTCTCCTGCTCCACAGCACTCTGCACCACTACTGGACACTTCTGCTCTCCAGAGTGATGATCAGTGAGCCAGCCTCTCCTCCCCTCTCACACAGACTCTGCGGTCCTCTGCATGAAGCCCCAGCACAGCCCTCCCCTCTTACAGGGGTGGGGGGTGTTTACGCTCTACAGACTCATCCAACTCTCTCTCAGACCCGTGGTTCTCAAACACCGAGGCCTGAGGAGAAGTGGCCTCAGCAGGTCAGGTATAGCTTACCACGCCCTGGACCACGCACTGGAGAGCACTCCCAGAGTGGGACCCTAAGCTCTGTGGGGTAGAATTCCTGCCTCTCATTCATTCGTGCACCATGGGACTGGCCTGAGTTGGGCACATTGTCCCTGCATCTACTAGATACCTGCATTTGTGTTTGCAGATAACTGACTGTGGCTCCAAACCAGGCAAACCCAGAGCTCAACCCAGTCTGGGGCCCAATAAATCCTGATATTCCTCTTATTGCTTAACAAGTTTCTCCACTCCAGGATGCCTGATCTTGCAGCTGGCTTATACAAAGGAAGTCAGTGAGTCAGTCTGTCTGTCTATCTTTCTTTTTTTTTCCTGACACAGGGTCTCATTTCATGGTTCTGGATGGCCTTGAACTAACTCACTATTTAACTTAGGCTGGCCTTGAGTTCAGCAGGTTTTTTAAAATTTAATTAATTTATTTGGTACAGGGCCTCGCTACCTACACAGCTTGGACTTGTAGTGATCCTGTCTCAGCGTCCCCAGCGCTGGGATCACAGATGTGTACTACCACACCCAGGTTCGGTGGCTGGCATGGTGTGCCTTGGGTTCTGGGGCCAGCACAGTATGCAGTACCAGGGATTGAACTCGGGTCCTTGAGCTTGCCAGGCAAGTACTCAGACCATTAAGCTATCTCCCCAGCCTCCAAAGGAACTATTTCATTCTATGCCAAAGAGAGGAAGGTCTCACAGATACCTTTCTACAATGTCCACGTTCTAGTTTATACACAAACTGCATCAGGTCCTGAGGTTCTATTGTTGACAAGGTGGCAGCCTAGCACACCTGGAAACATACTGAAAATGTCCCTATGATATCTGTTCAGCTCACAAGAAACCAGGCACATTTGTGGGAGCCAAGAGTGATGAAAGCCCTGAAACTGGAAAGGTAGTGAGGACCAAGGCCAGGAACTGCTCTGGGAATACCTGACAAAGCCAGGAGCCTAGAGGGCTAGAGAATCAGGAGACCCAGCGTCTGGCCAATACAAAGAGGAGCAGCAAAACTGAACTCTGTAGGAAGCTGAACTCATGCACACCTTTAGTAAAAAGCAAGAGGAATGTTTTCTACCTGGGGGAGAACCTGGAAATGTGTGTGCTTCAGCGGTAGCTCACACATCTGTCCCTCTCACAAGTTCACATGCCCTACATGGCCGAAGAAGCCAAGTCTAGTAATTATTTTCAGATTGCTAACATGTCTCTCAGTACCTGGTAGAATCTTCCTGGCAGAATCTACAACCTCAACCAGACTCTCTTAAAAAATCTATGAATCAAGAGCAGCCAAATAACTACAACAACAGAAAAAATTTCAAACACAGGAATAAAACAGTTTCTCATAAGTGAGACACATAAAAACAAGGCAAACTAGACTTCCATGTGCATCAGAAATGTATCAGGCAGAGGACACAAAGCAAGGCGTTCAAGATGTCTGAGGTGAGAGAGAGAGGGCGAAGGGTAGAAAAACAGATTAAGCAAATTTGAAAAAATACAGAATTTCTGGAAATTATAAAGATTAATAAGAAATAAGAACAATCCAAGACAGAATCTGTGAATGGGAAGACTTCAGGAATTATTCCAAATGAACACAGAGAGCTGTGAAATATGAACAAGTGGTGAGCAGCAGAGAGGAGAGAAGGAGCTGGCCTGGTATAGACCTTCTCTGAGTTCCAAGCAGAATGGACAGGAACTTTCAACAAGATATTGGTAACTCTCTACAGCAGAAGGGAAAGAAGCACCAGAAATCCCAAGCAGGACAGATAGTGAGAAAGGCACACGCCAAAACACTGGAGTGAAGCCATGGGACAGAAAAAACAAAGAGATGATCTTAAAAGCATCAAATGAAGAGAAAAAGTCCTAAAAGGGAATGACAATTACACTGACAACCAACTCCTCAGTAGCTTCAATGGAAGTCAAAGGCAATAATATCTTCAAAGGAGAGAGGGAGAATCCTGTCAACCTAGAAGTATAAAAGACCAGCAAAACTGTTTTCTAAGAATAAGGATGAAATAAAGATGTTTTTAGATAGAAACACAGACAGCACTTGTGGTCAAAAGATCCTCACAGAAAAAACTTCTGAGGAATATACTTTTGGGAGACAGAAAATCATCCCAGAAAAAAGGTCTGAGATGCTGGAAGGAATAGTAAACAAAGACTCCATGTGCACCGAAGTATGCAAACACTGACTATAGTTTAGGGAAGGGTCTATAGAATGTTCAGGGTCTCACTACTAGATCAGACTCACAGTGATCTATCCGCCTGTTTACAGCCTCCCAACAGCTGTGATTACAGGCCCGCGCCACCACACCCGGTCTTAATTGCCTTCTTAGCGTGCCCCAGGAGTGGGGCCCGCATGGCAGGCCTGGAGATCAAACCCCCAGCCCCTGAGCCTGCTTGCAGGTGCTTTAATCCACTGGGGTATTTGGCCAGCCCTGCAAACAAGGACTATACATCAAAAACCAATGCTGATTTGGGGGTGAAACAGAAAAAAATATAGTTCCAAACAGTGAAATGTCGAAAGTGAGGAAAATGTACAACTGCTGAGATGCAAGGTGCACAGGTACGCTCTGATGCCACAGTGTGGAGAGCACAGACACTTCTTTGGACACCTGCATGCTATGTGGCATGCGGGAGGGACTCCTTCTGATGAAAGAACAGCTGCACAGATGTTACATGTCTCTGTGTATCTGTCCACTATAGACAAACACTTCACTGTCTTAAAGAGACTTCATGAATACAAATGAACACGACTCAATCTGCTGTTCACCAACAGCAACTGATTTAGCTGCCTCCTAAAGGGCAGGTACGGTTTCATCAGTACAGATCTAGGAACTCTCATTGTGTAAAATGTAAAAGACAAAAGAAAAACCCAAAGTACTATTCTAACCCAATGGAATTATGACCCATAGAAATATGAAATTTAACTACAAAAATTTCAGGGTTTACATGTTAATGTTCACACACAAAGCTAAGTGAATAGCCTCTATAAATTCACAGATGAGCTAAGGATTTTCTGAAAAAACAAAGATGAGAAAGATGGACAACTGGGAAAGAGGGAGAGCTAGTGAAAAAAGAGTAAATCATACACAAAACAGCCAATAAAAAATAAAAAAGCAGTTAATATACATGAATAATGGATGTCTGATTTAAAAGCAGTTTACTCCAATATGATGTAATTTTTGACAATCAGCCAGAGAGACTATTTTGTAAGTCCTTGCCAGAGATAAGTCATGGCGTGAGGCCTTGGTAACACGGCTGCATCTATGAACATGTGGAAAATGACTTTCTCCACCATCCCAAAGGTGACTTTCTGTTAGCAAACAGAACCTTGCCTCTCAGGTGCACTTAGCAGCAGCCACCAGCAAGATGCAGAGCTTGAAGGGTAGATCCCCGACATAAGCACAGTTCCCTGAATGTGCCTCCCTAGCAGCCTCCATGACAAGCCTCTGGCACCGTCCACACTCACACTCAGCACAAAGGGAGAAGTAGCCTGGGCCGCTTTCATGTTTAAGTTTTAATTGGAGTGACAAGCCCACAAGGCCAAGATATTTCAGGGACAGGACAGTGTTGCTGAGCGTCGCCAGGAGCTGGGTAAGCAAGGCCTGTATGTGCTCCCACCACGTGCCAATGCACCTGCAGCCCCCACTGTTCCAGGACTTGACTCTTCTCGGGCAGGCGGTGCCAATCACCCAAGCTGTGCCAGGCGCAGGGCTTTGTGATGTAGGCAGATGTCTACAAAGGACCAAAGCAAGGCCAAACTGACACCTATTGTGACCTACGCTTGAAAGGAAGCAGACAGCAAGAGCATATAGTAGTGGAAAAAATCCAGCAAAGATGATCCCAACCCCCTTCCGTTTCTCTCCCCACAACACTACAGGTCCTTGAAATGACAAAGAAAGACAGATTTGCTCTGTGGGGTGAGCACAATATGGCTCTTTGCTTTGCTTCAGGGATCCCTGCTGATAATCTCTGTCCCCATGCTAGAATAAGGAGAAGGGATGGGACCACAAAGAACTGGTAAATGGTTCTGTGAAATGAACAGGAAATGTTTCGCTGTCCAGTCAGTCCAGTGAAGAGTGAAGAGATTTTAATTATTATGCAAATGTATGACTGAGAGCTGAAAGCCCTCACATCCTCCTTTCATGTCCCCAACAGGCCTCATCATAATAAGGAGCACTGACAGTTTCCAAGCACTTCACAAATATTAACCACACGTGCACAATCACAGTCCCCATAAGATGTAGTTATTATTAAGTCTTTTACAGGAAGAAAACTGAGGTTACAAACTATAACATGAATTCTTTAAAGTTAAAGAAAACTTGAATATTGTTTTCAAAATGGAATGATCATATGTGAGCTGCTTGTAATATAAAACAATCTGTAAACCTAGACTTAATTAACATAGTATATGAAACCCAGAATCTTAAATTAGCTTGATTATCAATTTTCTTCTGTCTAGCCTGGCAGCTTCTAGTTTAATTCCAACTTAGACTGGACAAAGGCTTCAGAGGGTAGTCAGAGAACGTTACTCAAGTCAGACCACTGAAACAAATGACAGCTGAAGGGGGAGAGTGAAAGCTACAGTGAATAATCAGAGCCTTTGGCACAGGGCAGACAGTCCACCCACCGGGTCCCCTTTATCCCAAGGCGTGACCATTTCTAATCACGGTATGTGGCACATGATGTATCGCCAGAGACCTGCTTAACAGTGTTTGGCAGACACTATTCATAATCCAAGGATATGCTTTTCACATAAACCCTTTCTAAATATTATTCTACTGGAGTCTCACAACCACCAAGAGGAAGATGGATAAATGCTACTTTCATCATTTTATACATCAAGAACCTGACACTAAAATCACCTTAAATAACTTGCTCTAAATCACACAGGTTACAAAGATAGCTGAGCCAGCAGCAGGCAGAGCCCAGCCATTCTCATCCCCACATCAGTTTGCTACCATGTCACAATGTTTACTGATTCCTGTCAAAAATAGTTATTAAGAGCAGTTACTAGGTAGGCACTTGCTTAAGATCCCAAACACAGCTGCAATCCATTGTCTCACCTGCTCCCCACATTCCACAAGGCCCCAAGTTTTACTCAGCATACAACAAGGAAGCAGAGATGGAGGGAGGACACACTTCTTACCTAGCCATTAAGTTCTTCAAGCAGAATTCAAACCTAGGAAGGTGGCCTTCAAGGCTCTTGCACACTACACCTCTACCTCAGAGTATTCCATATGTGGTGCCACAATCGGTGGCAGCAACTCTGGGCACTCAGCGCTGCAAAGTTTCAGGCCAATTTTCAGGCCCTTTCCCAGTCCCAGTGGACCAGCAGCTCTGTGGGAGAAGGTGTCTCTTACTTTAATCAGACCTGTGGATTCTGACCCCCACCCTGCCACAGGTGAGAACTCTGGCACTACATCTACTCTGTGCTGCCTTCCAGGCTGAAAGTTTCGGCCACGAAGAGCTAAGGGTTACCTACTCGAAACAGGTCACTTCTTGCTAGGTAATCCTGTGGAACAGTAACACTTTCAACACATGCAGCAGGACCTGTGGGCTGTGAGAGCTCAGAGCAGCTGGTGAGACTACACAAGCCTTTCCTGAAAGGACACAGAGAGGGAAGTAAGGGGGAATGCTATCAGAATGACCATAAGCACATTTAGGACTGCATAGCCCTGGCTGGAACAGGGCAGGGAACTGGAAAGCTGGGGGTGAGATGAGATGGGTTCTGACACCGAGGCTGAAGGTGGCGCCAGGACCATACCCAGGTCTGTCTGCATGCTATGCTGCCCAGGACTACCACATGGGATATAAAGGCGCCCAAGAGCATAAAGGTAGGGAAAGGGGGGAATAATACTCATAACATTATTTTCAACATTACATAAAATCTTTGTGTAAAGGACATGAAAAATCACAGCCCAAGGAAATGCCAATGAACAGAGGCAGAGTCTACACCGAAGTACACACCTGCAAAGATCTGGAGAAAGCTGGGTATATGACCGGGTTGGATCCAGCCAACTATCCCATACCACTGGCCTAGTTTTCGAGTAAGACAGGAGTAGTGTCTAGAAGTCAGGTGACAGCAGAGTTGCTTCCTGCGCAGAGCATACTTCTAACTTGACCTCATTTTAACACATTTCAAATTCATCACTTGGCCATGTCGGTAGCTCAGTGGTCTAAGTGCCTGCCTAGACAAGCTCAAGGACCAGGTTCAATCCCTGGTACCACATGTGGTGCCAGCCCCAACTGGGCCTGGTGGCACAGGCCTGTAATCCCAGTGCTGGGTAGTCTGAGATAGGAGGATCACTACAGTGTGAGCTACGTAGTGAGAAAGGGTCTCACTAAATACACAAAAATTTAAAAACAAAAACAAAACTCATCACTCTTCCTGACTCCTTTTTTTGGGGGGGTACTGGGGATTGAACTCAAGACCTTGTGCTTGCCAGGTAGGCGCCAATGCCACTAAACTATCTCCCCAGCTCGAGTCCCTTATTTTGTAAGGTGACTGCTCAAACATGGGCTGACTAGAAGTTGTCCTTCGCCTTTCTATATGGGGATTTACCACAGAAAGTAAGAAAGAGTAACTCTGTTGTCCATTAGACTTCATGTGCAACTCAATAACTGGAAGGTACATTAATTATAAATCCACTCCCTAACACAGCACTTTGCAGAAAACTGAAGCAGTGGATAAATTAATAAACCATTCATGGGCATACTTCTCATGCAAACGTTCTCTAAGTGATAACACTGTGTTAGTCTAGTTTACACTGCTATGTGTTGTTTTTCTGACAATTTGTTTAAAGAGAATAAAAATAGTAAACTCCTTAGAAACCATACAGAATTCCACCAAACAAAATGATAGAAATTCAACAATGGTTGTTATATACTGCATTTTGTTGTCTTCAAATTTGCTATGTTGTATTTAAAATAATAAACTATCTTAAATATTCTAAGACTTAAGCCTCCACGTGCCACTGTCTGTGTGTTCTCTTTTTCCTGCCCTCCCCTAGCACACACCCCCCCCCCCAGCCTCAAGTGTCCGCAGCACTGGGAAGTACACAGCTCATTCTATAGCCTTCCATTCCTGGAGGAAAAGCAAAACATTTCCAAAGGCTGCCCTCCAACCATCACTAACTGAAAGACGGGCCCATTTTTAACATTAACAAAGCAGGTTGCTGCCTGAGAAATGTTTATTCTGACTCACCTGACACGAAGTAACCAAGCCCACATCCATCTGTGCAGGTGAAATAAACCCAAGAGTTAACTCCAAGTTCATTCTCTGCCACAGTGTAGGGTGGTGAACCAGGATAGAAGTTCCATATAAGTAATCAGGGAAGCCAGTAGAAAATTTAGGCCCTAAATAAAATTCTAAACTGAACTCAAGAGCTAAATGGGGAAAACAGCAATGAACATTACACACTGTAATGTAATGGTTCTCAGAACTTGTTCAGAATGTCAAGAACACTGATTAGTTTGTTTAAAAATCAGAAGCGTCACTGACACACAAAAGTTGTGCAAGCACGAGCGCAGACAGAGGAGCCAGAAGACACGATGCCAGCGCTGTCCAGGAAGACTTCACAAAGTGGCTCAGCACTCACATGAACTCCCTGCAGCAGCTCTGCGCAGAAGCTGAACTGGCTCATTCCTTTCAACTCTAAATGCATTCTTTAGAATAGCTCAGGAAAATGAGTCCTGTGAAGAAACCATCACTGTGAGCCTGGCTGGTGCACAGTGCCCACACCAACACCCCAGCCTGTGGACCTCCCGGGACTACTGCCCCTGTGGAAGCCCCTGCACACCTCCGCCTGCACTGCCCTTCCCACGGTGCCTGAGGAACTCCGCCTGACCCCAGAGCAGCGTGCACTGACCAGGTACAGAGCATGTAACATCATCTTCCTACGACCTCGCTTCCAGATGGGGAAAGCAAACAGTGCAACTTGCCAAAGGTGTAGCTGACACCACAACCCATGCTTGATCTCCGGTGGTGACATGACCATTACCTTCACCACAGCAGAAACTCAGGTTTTGTCATATTGCTTTTAGTAGCTTTATCCATCTCTTTCAGGATCACTAGAGTTCCTAAGCCACTATTAGCTTCTGTATCAAGAAATAGCATTCTGAGAAACATTTTCCTTAAAATAACTATTTGTGTCTGTGTAGACAACAACAGACAGACACTAGAGACTTTTGAAAAAAAAATCTGCTCCCCTCCCCTCCCCTCTCCTTTCCTTCCTTCAGTACAGGTTCTTGATGTGCAACTCAGGCTTGTAGTGATCCTCCTATCTCAACCTCCCCAGTGCTGGGATTAGAGGGGTGCTCCACTTCGGTGGCCGGTATGGTACACCCAGGGTTCCGGGGCTGACACAGCATGCAGTACCAGGGATCAAACCCAGGTCCCTACGCTTGCCAGACTGGCGCTTAGACTGCCGCGCTGTCTCCCCAGCCTGACACTGGTGTCTTTAAGGCCTCTAATTTTTAAGAGAGATTTTGTTCTGTTCAGAAAAACCCTTTGGACCCTGTGGAGACACTTTAAGGTTATGCTACAAATGAGAAGTTTTATTTAGCCCTCTCATTATTAACAATATACTAACAATAATATCAATTATTGATACCTTTAAATACTAAAAGATACCAGATGTAGTGGTACAAGCTATAATCCCAGCACTTGGGAGGTTGCAGCAGGAAGGATCATCATGAGTTCACAAGGCAAACCTGAGCTACTTCATGAGTTTAAGGCCAGCCTAAGCTACATAGTGATAGCCTTTCTCCACACAAAACAAAAACAAAAACCTGAAACATGTACAAGATACATTTGAACATTTATATCTCCTTTATTTATATAATTTGTCATCACTTTGAATTCACCAAGCTCATTGCAAAGGTCTTCCTATCACCTTGCGTTCATCTCTACATGGAGAAAACCACCGGTCTGTTGTTAAGTCACTGTTAAGCACCTCCGGCTGGAGTGCCGAGGCAGATGTCACATGCGCTGCCTCACTGCCTCCAGGGCCAATCAGAAGTCTAGCATATATATGTATTCAATCAGGACTCAGCAACAAGGATAGAAACCTTAACAAACTATGGGTTCTTCTGCTCATTGAATCTAGAAAACTGCCCTTCAGGAGCTATTTTTCTAAATCTTTCCAAAATGAAAGAAAGAGCGAGTGAGGGCGAGAGACGGACAGACAGAAAGAAATTGTAAAGGTTCAAGGTAAAGATGAAATTCAATTTTATGGATGTATAATTCTAAATTATTCATCCTACTTTTAAAATACCAAGCCTTACTCTCCTCTGGAATGGAATCTTGAACAAAAGAGGAGACGGGGCTCTGTTGTGGCGCAGGCATGAAGGATGCAAGCACTGCACACAAGCACTGCATTTCTGATTCCAAAGGCTCTCCCAAACAGGTATGTCAGTTTGCGATGGGGACAGGCAACTAATCCCAAGTCTCTTCACGTCCGTGTACGGGGAATGATTATCATAGGAGACGTTAGCAATCATTTTCCAGTGTGATGTAAGCTGAGACAGCAGTGCCAAGCAAGCGTCCTTGTCAGACACATTCCAGCCTTCTGGATTACTTCACTGACATCTCCCTGATTAGAATGCACATCTTGTGCTGCTTAATACAATCTGCCATCAAATGCCAAGTCCTTCAGAACTAAATCAGGAAACATGTCCAAATCATGGAATGATGCTCAGAGCTCTAAGTGGATCTCTCTTTTCCTTTAGGAGGCATGAGGCTCACCACAACAGAATGCTCTTACACAAGGCAATTCTATCTTGTAACCTTCCACCTCTGAGGGCAAAATTTAATTCAGGCAGCAAAAGAATTAATAAAGATGATATGGTATATTTCCATAAATTAAAGGGGTTTTTGATAGATTCAGGAACTATGAGACACAAAAACAAATTTTAAAGGGCTGTTTGGGCAAAGGGGGCCATGTTAGCAAAGTTCACGCTGACTTGTGCACTGCAGCAGAAGGAAAGGATGTGGTCAGAATAATTACTTTCATATTTTCTTTCTTTTATAATCACATGCCATTTAACACTGGCTACGTTTAAGATCATGGATGTCACTTAACTCTGAGAGCCTGAAACAACACCATCAAAACTTAACATTCTTGGGCTGAGGAGACAGCTTGGCGGTCTAAGTGCCTGCCTGGCAAGGGCAAGGACATGGGTTTGATCCCCAGTACTACATGCTGCGTGGGCCCCAGATCCCAGGTGCACTGTGCCGACTACTGAAACCAGGCATGGTGACACACGCCTACAATCCCAGCACTGGGGAGGCTGAGACAAGAGGATCACTACGAGTCTGAGCTGTGTAGTGAGACCCCATACTAAACGAATGAATGAATGAATGGATGGATGATTAAACAAAATGAAACAAAAAAAGCTTCACACTCTCTTTTGCCTAAAAGTACAAAACTTTCCAGCAGTCCTTCAAACACATGCCACTTACCCAGCAAGGCATAGGAACCACGAAAAAAATACCAATATCCAGCTCAATCATTCCTGCCAGTAAGAACAGACCTTCGAGAAGAAATGGAGGCACTGAGTTCCTCAACCTTTTTTAAAAAGCCCTCAGCTACTTAGAATCTTCCAGTGAAGATTTAGCTTAGTATGGTGCCACAGCTAACAGAAAATGTTTAAATGTTCAAACCTGGAATGTGAATACTGGACAGAAGCTCAAAGGTTTTGTGTCCAACTTGCTCCATTTTACACAAGAAAGAGGCAGGTCAAAGAACCATCTTAAAAAGCATCTACTCCCTTTCACATCCGTGTATGTCGCTGCTCTTTGCACCATAACTGATTTGATAGGGGTGTCAGATCCTCTGCACTGATTCTGGGGAAGTCATGTGGGCTGTCACTCATCCTCAAAGCAGAGAGCTACAAGATAATTAGACTCATACCTCCCTCTTGGCCTCATTTTGCTGTGATCTTTCTGTGAAGCCTAAATGAGAAAAGGTATGAAGGGACTACCCAGCCAATGGGTGTTCTACCACCTACTACTGTCCAAAGTACAACATCTATGGAAGACAATGTTCATCCCAATTATGAAGGCATAGGTCCCTTTGGTGCACAAGTCTACTTTGAGGAACTAATCCTAAAAATACATTTATGTAAACTAAGTATCGTTGGCAAGAGGAAAACACTGGGTGCAAGCTAGCATTTATCAATGTGGGCTAAATTAACCAAGGCATATAAGATGCAACATTATGAAGCTCCACAAAACCAAAGAAAGTGACACAGGAAGTTCTTTGTCAAGTCATAATAAATTATCTCCAAAAGAGTTTTTGGCAGGAAGAAACAAAACCATTTACATTTTTAAAAGGAGGAAATAGAGAACATATATAGTAGTTTACTTATGAGTACATAAACTATGTCTGGAAAGATATGCCAGAGACTGGCAGCATCAATTGGCTCTAGGAAGAGAAAGCCGGCAGCAAGTACAGAGGCTGGGGAAGGAAGGAGCCGTCTGTCTATACATCTTTCCCCTCTTCTGATGTCTTTTTTGTCATGTTTATTATTTTTATTTTTTCCTATTGTAGATTTTTTCAGTTTTTATTTTTTAGTAGTTCATGTTTGCATTACATAATGATTACATTCCTGGTGGGGAGTTGGCATGTGTATATAACACATTATGTCTTTTGATTTCTGGGTGTATTACCCAGTCAAAAGGTATATGTGCTAGATCTCTCCTTGGACACACTGAGAAGGTAGTCATTCCAAGTCAGGGAAAGAATTTTGAAAGAAATCAATCTGCTGATATGCTGATACTGGACTTCTAGTCTCCAGAACATTGATAAAAATTTCTGTTGCTTAAGCCACTCAGGTCTGTGATGTTTTGTTATGGCAGCTCAAGAAAAGTAGTCACCAAATTCAGTTTGGAGCAGAGGGGAAGTCAGCAAAGGCTTATTATGATTCTCCAGGGAAACAGAGGATCTGGTAGAGTGTGTATATAATTACAAAAATAGATTTATTAGGGCCGGCCTGATAGCTCAGCGGACTAAAGTGCCTGCTTAGGCAGAGCACAGTGGCCAGGGTTTGATCCTTGACATGCTATGCTGGCCCCGCCTGCAGGGTGCACTGAGACTGCAATTGAGACTGGGCGTGGCAGTACGCACCTGTAATCCCAGCACTTGGGAGGCTGAAAGCAGGAGAATCACTACGAGTCTATGTAGTGAGACCCTGTAGACCCTGTAAAATCTGTCCTAAATACAGAGGAAAAAAATCTGATATCTTAAGAAAGAATAAAAATAGACAATAACTATTTCTTTCGTGACTTTATGTGGCCAAAGAAAATGATGGCAAAGACAAATGTGGCTCCCCACGTTCTGACCTCTGAAATGCAAGTCAGGGAAGCCCTGCTTCACTGGCAAACTCAGATGTCCACAGCATTAAGTCTCTGAGCCCTTCCTCCCTGAGCTGGAGGGAGCCCATATTTGTAAGTCTTTCTTTAAAAGATAAAACAGGTCAACTTTTGCTGAATTACTTGTTTCCTTAGAAAAGTATGTTTATTAAGAGCACGGTCCTTAGTTCAATCCTGTTTCCCCCCACCAAAAAAAAAAAAAAAAAAAAAAACCCACAGAGCATGGTTTCTTCACAACTACCAGTTTGCTGAAATCTGTACATAATGCTGTTTAGAAAGGCAACACCAGGAACACAACTGATCCTCAGTAAGTGTTCATGATGACTACATGACAGGCTGGCTGGCTAGATTAAAAGGATGAATTCCAACTATTATTATTCAATGCTCATGCAGTTGTGGTATCTAGGAGATGGTAATGTGGCCAGCATGGGTGCGAGGGCATTCTCCAGCTAAACACCACCACTTCTGAAGTGCTTCTAGGCTAGGGAGATTTGTGCTCCTGACTCCGTTTCTTTTAGCATTTGGATTTCAGTTTCCTTTCATCATAGTTAGTCAGTAATGTACTACAGCTATACCTCATTTCTTTATCAGGTACAAACAAAAATTAAGCAAACCCTGTTCTCACAAAGACTTTTTCTGAATGCTGAATATGGACACCAGAGGCACAGGCACAAAGCACAAAGTGTCTACAGCTCCAGGAAAACTCCACTGCTAATGGTCTCATACCCACCTAATAAAACGTGTGGGGACTCACGCTGCCAGGCTGAAGCACAAACAGCTGGAACATGGCATCACAAGCACAGTGCCCCTGAGCCTTGTACATAAAACTATTTGGGAATTATGACATCACATTGTAGCATAGCAGGATGATACTAAAATTTCACAGAGCCATCCATGGCTTAATCCACACAGAAATTTTATACAACAATTGTATTTCTTTAAAACACAGGGTTTTTTTCTGAGGAAACAGAAAATCCAATAAAGATAATCAGATGCAAAGTTGTGCCTCTGCAAAAATGAGAAAAGTTATGCAGAAGAAGCCTGGCATACATCTTACTCTTGAGTGGGTGGCACTCATGCGGAGAAATATCGTGGCACACGGTTACTTCCAGACAGTCACCAACACGCAGCTAGAGGCTTGCTGCTCTACTCCCAAAGTGTGCGGATGACCAGACACCACAGTCAGCCTCTGAGCCGACGTTCTGAAATGGTCTTGTAGCCCACTGACTTCCACTCCTAATTTTTTTTTGCGGTACTGTGGACTGAATTCAGGCCCTGCGCTTGCCAGGCAAGCGCTTATTCTACTGAGCTATTTCCCTGGGCTCTCCACTCCTAATTTTAACACCAGTGAAAAATATCACGTAGGTTATTTGAGAGTCTATATAATTTTAAGCATGAATTTTTTTAAAAATCAGTTTAGCAATCAGTGGATTTTCATGATTAATGTTTTTAATAGGAAAACCCAAGACATCCAAAACATGCCTACTTACATCTGTATCTTAAGGGTCTTGCCAGTCTATTGTGCTGAAGTAACCCTTTACAATTTAGTTTCTCAAATGTATCTGCTAAGAGGGGCCTGGAAGATGGCTCAAAAAGTATCTGTTAAGACTGTATCGTTATAGGAATAGATATACTCAGGTAAGTAAAAAAAGAGACAGGATCCACCCGATGAAAGGTGTGTTGCAAATATGAGGGGAAATAGAGGTGTAGCACAGTATGACATGTGCTTGGTATGTGTGAGGTCCTGGGTCAACCCCCAGCACCAAAAAATAAAGAGATTAAAATACGAAAAATTTAAACCACATTAGTGTTAAATACAACTATCACTGCACTGTGCTGAGAACTCTAAAAATGACTGAGATGTCAAAAATATTAAAGTTTAATATAAAAAATTAGGAAGTATATGGTTTTGACTTTCTCAACAAACAAGCTCAGAAAATAGTTTTCTGAGAATTGGAGAAAGGAAACTAACTGCCTTATTAGGAAACCAGCTCTAGCTCCTTCCCCCTTCCTGGGAAGACAAGCCTCAGGAGTTAGATCATCACAGAGCTTTCAGCTAAGACTCTGGATTTGCTCCAACAAAACAAGAGTGACCCAGCAAAGGGGCTGCCCTGACAGAACACACTATGCCACGGGTACACTCTACTGTGTATTCATCTTCCTGGGTGGAGAATATGTGATTGGAATCTAAGATTCTTCAATTCTTGAGAATTCACTGGGTTATATAAAGTGGCACCTATACAAATGAGACATGATCTGATACACAAAATACACAGGGGGAATAAGATGTAAGAAGCACCACCAGAGACCAAAATCCAAATATGAGTGGTAGAAACAAGAAGCACACAGCAAGAGTTATCTCATGTGTGCTGGGCAATGATGCTCAAAAGCTTACAGCTTTACACACAGTTTCATTTAATCCTACAGTTCTATGAAGCAAATACCACTATGAATTCCACAAATGAGGAAACAGACAAAAATAGGGTGAAGTAGCCTGCATAGTTACACAGTGGTATGTGGCAGGGCTACATGCACCCAAAGCCTGGTGCTTCTCACACTCACACTACTGCTATGTGGCCAGGGGCCTCTTCCTTCGCTGGAAGAAGGCTGTCTTCAAAGGAGATTTGGCTTCTCCAAATCTTTCCCAAACACCCCACCAACTATCAGCAGGGTCAGGAGCAGGAAAATAGGAAGAAACTGAAAACTGAACAAGAACTATTTTGCTGTCTCTCCCCTGATCCATTTGAGAAGAAACAGAGTTCAATAAATCAGCTTTAAGATTAAGTACTTAGTTGACAGGACAGTAAAAACCTAAAGAGTGATATAATTTAGTCATCATTCAAAGAATTTCAATTACAACTTGTCTCTCTGCTTTGGCTTACAGGATATCAGAAGGCACATCTACGCACTGTTGGTGAAAATGTAAATTTTGATGAAATCCTTTTAGAGTACAGTTTGGCAATGTTTGTCAGCAACCTAATGCACATCCTAAAGAACTACACAAGAACCTTCACAAGTTGCAAAGTGCATTACAGCGTTGTCTATGATGGCTAAAGCACTAAAAGCAGACTAAACACAAGGGAGGGGCTGGCCATATGAAGTTGGGAGCTCATGCTGGATCCTAGGGAGAGAATGCTTGGCACACACTGCCATGGAATGCTCTCTGAGGCAAATTATTGAGTAAAAATACTGGCTACAGAATAGCAGGTACACTACCATCCATTCCTACAAAGGTACATTCAATACACAAATGTACATATTTACGCATTGAACTATTCCACATGGATAATTTAAAATTATTAATAGCTTCTTCTGTACAGTTTTTTTGGAGGAAGGGAATAAGCACTTTTAAGTCCTTCTGAAGTGTTTATGCATGTACTGATATGCTGCCCTAGTATGTCTGAAAAGAAAAAAAAAATTAGTATTTCAATTGTCTTCTTAAAAATGAAAATCTGTTTTTTTTCCCGTTAATTGTACATCTTGTTATTTTATACCTTGTTTCCTTCGTATACCCATCCCAGACTCTTCACACCAAAAGCAACATGGTTGGCTGAGACATCTAGACACGTGACAGGCTGGCCATAGACATAGTGAAGGGTTCTGGCAGAGTCTTCGGCTTTTAGCAGATATACGAGATCTCCAGCAGTGGCTATTGCCACACGGTTCTGTCCACTATCAGGAACTATTTCAAGGTAGTCAACCTATTAAAGGATAAGATTTCATTAGTCCTATAAATGACAATCAAAAATATTAAATTCCTTCTGTAAATGAGAAAAAACAGCAACTCAAAAGAAAAGATGGACAAAGGGAATGTTTATAGGAAAGAAAACAAACAGCACTTGCCTAAAGGAAAGATGTTCATCCTAAAAGAAACAGTACACGCCTATAAAGAAACATATAAACTGAACATTCACTTAAAACACTATTTTCTACCTATCAGTAAAACTAAAGACTTCTGAGAATATCCTGAGCTGGAGTGAAACAGAGATACATTTATGGGTATTACTGTTGTTGATGGGGTGAACTTGTAGTACAACTTCTATCATAGTAAATCTGGCAACACTTGAACCAAAATGTCAAACGCACATACACCTTGGCCCAGCAAGGCTACTTCTAAGAATGTCTAAACAAATAAACCTACACATGCACAAAATGATTACAGATGAAATTATTCAGTATAGTTAGTATTCTGTGATAGCTAAAAACTACCCAAACTGGAACACTCATTACTAGCAAACTAAATACTTTATAAAGTACTCTATACATTGAAACACCATACAGCAAACACCAAAAGCAAGCACGAAGACAGTCTTTATAGACTAGTACAAATGGGGTAGTCTCTGTGATAATTTGGGAACAGCAAGAAAGCAGGATGAGAAAGAGGACTGCCAGGGTGTGCACACGTGTAGAAGATGGGCCGGAGAAGTACACAGTGTGCTTGACTTGCATATGGGCAGATCTCCTAGCAATGGTGGTACTGAGGGCATGGGTAGAGAGAGGGTCTCCCTTTATTGGTCTTACTGTGTTTTTAAAATTTTGAATCTTGAAGGTGCAACAGCTAGTCAAACAAAAAGTTTTATTTTTCACAAGTGACTTAATAAAATAAAATTCACCTAGTTCCAAATTTGAAAATCATGTTTTAACAAGCTTATGAAAATAGAAAAAATTTGTTGTGAAAAGTTTGAAAATGTGTACTATTATGCTAACGATTTGGGGTTCTATTTACTCCCAGTCATGTGGTTGACAATACCGCAATGTATTTTTGTTTGTTCGATATTCTAAGTGCAGTACTTGCAATGCAACTCAATGCAAAGGAAAATAAATAAATAAATATTTTTTAAATAAGTTTGAAAATATGTGAGCTCTCTGCTCTCTCTGGTTTTCATGTCAAGCAATGATCCCTCAGAGGGCTCACCAGGTCTCTGTGGGCAGGAAGCCCATGGCAAAGAGGCGGCAGTGTTCTCAACACCACCACTGCTAGCTCTTCCGCTAACTTGCACAGGATGACAAACACCTTTAAAAAATAATTTGCTTTTCTCTGTCCACAAGTGGCACAGTTCTCCCCAGTGCAGTTTACCTTGGGTTCTTGAGTAAATTATGAGAGCATAAGTACTGACGGGGAGGCACACTGTATAATTATGAAAATCCATGTTGCAAAACGACACTGTTGCCGGGGCAATATGCCAGGCGAGTTCAAAAGCCTGAATCCTGAAGACTTTCCAGAGGAGTTTGAAAGAGAGTAAACATCCGGGTGACTCTCCTAATCTTTGGGCCCAACTATGGAAGCAGCGGCCCAACATTGCCAGCCACAGGTCCATCACAAAGGACAGGCGCTCTAGGCTAATGCTGAGAACCTGGGAACACTGCCACTGCTATTCAGGGAGAGTATCTGGGGAAGACAAACATGTCCAGCTCTGTAGGCCAGGGGGTGCCTTTTCCAGGAATTCCCAGTGCATTCAGTACAAGTTCTCGACCAGGGTAAGAAATAATACATAAAACGTGTTACAAAACATGCCTCCAGCATTGGCTGCTTGCTTCCTCTCTCTCTGAGAAACCCACTTCTTATTTTCCCACAATGGACATCTTTAGTTGGCTGTTCTATTTCATCTTGATGCTGGACTCTTGGCAGACCAAGGGGCTCAGATTGACAGCGGTTGTGCCATTTGCTAGGAGCTGCAAACTACTTCAAAAAGCGTCCAGTCTGTGCCAGGATGCTTCCTTATTGCCAATGCAGGATTTACACTTTACAGGGGACTTGCATCTTAAGCAACTATCTCAGCTCATATAATTACTGCTGGCTTACGGTGTTCTTTACCAGAGACATATAATATGCATTACAGTGGTACTGAAAATAAACAGAAATAATTCACTTCCATATTTTTCTAATAAATCCCAATATGAGGGGCTGGGGAGATAGCTCAGTAGAATAAGCACTTGCCTGGTAAGCGCCAAGGGCCTGAGTTCAATCCCCAGTTCCGCCAAAATAAAACAAAAAAAACAAACCCAATATGAGATGATAGCAGGAGGTGGTTTTAGGGATATTAAATCCAGACTGGAGAGATATGATCTTTAAAAAGCAAGAAACTTGGGAGGTAAAGCAGTGATACTATGACTTTTTAAATTATTCAAATCTAACACTATTTCAACCAGGGACTAAAAGGATAGAAATATGGACTGGTTTCAGGTCAGGCCATCAATCTGTGATTCTATGTTGGCTTTTCTGCTCACTTTCCTAGCTAGTGGCAAAATCAAGTTTGTTTAAATTAAATCCAATTCAGCAAAGATAGATTTGGGCACTACTTTCTACCAAATCCAAGTCCACTCTGGGGGTGCACGTTTCCCTTTGTGTGGTGGTGAGGATTGAACACAGGCAGGGCCTTGTGCGTGCTATCAGGTGTGTACTGAGTGACACCCGAGGAGTGAATCCCAACTTTTTAGCTCTGAAACCTGAAGCAGGCCAGTAAGAGCTCTCAGTGTCCTTTGGATCCTTGGTAAATGGAGAAAACAATGCTACTTATTTGGCAAGGCTGTTGTGAGATTTATGGATACAAGACCCAAAAGAAGCCCTGGTAAATGAGCACTGCTAACATAATTTGTTTATATAGACTCAGAGATTCTAAAAATGAAAAACAAAATGATCAGAGTAAAAGCTCACCAGTTTTTGAACTTCAAATTCTGCAGCTATCTGCCAGTACCCCTCTTCACTGGGAGACAACATCACAACGTCAAAAGCAGAAGCAGTAGCAACAGTGGCACCTTCCCGGCTGAGGGCCAGTGCTTGTATTCGTGCATCATGCTCAAAGCGATGGACAGGACTTGTTCCGGTCCTCAGGTCCCAAATATGCAGAAATCCTAGGTAGAAAGGAACAATTTTAAGTTCACTTAATATGAACAATTATAATCATGTCATAACT
Source organism: Tympanoctomys barrerae (assembly GCA_002564285.1). Classification (NCBI taxonomy): domain Eukaryota; kingdom Metazoa; phylum Chordata; class Mammalia; order Rodentia; family Octodontidae; genus Tympanoctomys; species Tympanoctomys barrerae. The sequence goes on along the minus strand of NDGN011240244.1, from coordinate 5,810 downwards.
TTCAAAATTCAGTGAGAAACATGTGGAGACAGCAGAGTCTGTGGCTATTTGTCTGAATTCAGCCCCACTGCATGCTAGCCATGGATTTGGGGGGATTGTGCCATAGACGTGAGACACTTTCCCTGCTGTGATACTGCAGATGACATCACCTACCACACAGGACTGCTGGTTGGATCGGAGACCAACCATGTAAGATGCTAACAATAGGTCATTCTTCTTTTACCTTTAAACTCATTGTGTCTTCTATAATCTTGTTATGAATAAAGCACACTTCATCTACCAATAATGCTAATTTCTTCTGTATTGCTCATGGACAAGTCATCTTTCTTTCTTTCTTTCTTTCTTTCCTTTTTTTCAGAACTGGGGATTGAACTCAGGCCCTTGCACTTGGCAGGCCTGCATTTATTCTACTGAGCCATCTCCTCGGCCCCTGAAAAATCATATTTCCTTAGAATATCTTTTTGCCCAGACTAAAGCTCTTCACTTTTCTTTGTAACCAATCTTTTTGTCTTTCTTTTTCTTGTTTTGTACTTCGTAAAGTGCAAATGCTTTGAAATTAGGTTCTTGTACCATTCAGCACATATAAAGAGTTAGAAGAAAATAATATATTCAAGGTACTTTGTAAGACTTTCAAACTGTCAGTACATGAACTAGGTGACTACAAACAAAAGCAGAGTTCTGTACAAGTTCAACATTCAAATGTAAAACAACATATTTTTTATCATCTGTTTTAGGGTGTGCACTTCAGTCACAGCATGAACAAGAGGCAGGTCCCCACTTACAATGGTGCTGGTGGCACTGATCAGGCCTCCAACATCACTTCTGGTGCACATACATTTGGGACCATCAAGTCTGCCTGAAGAATTGAACCTTATCAGATGTAATGACTCTCTTTATCTATGGAGAATCTTTGCTCTCAAATTCCCAGCTTAGATTAGTAGGCAGTATCTTTAGTAGACAGACTAGTAGATGTATCTTTCCCCATCTTTTCATTTTGCCTTGTGTCTTTATATTTAAATATATTTTTTGCAAATAGCACATAGTTGGCCTTACATTTAACTGGGATGTTTAGACTATTTATATTTAATGTGATGACTGATAAGGTTGGGTTAAATCTACCGTTTTTCTATTTATTCTAGCTTTTCTTTGCTTCTTCCTCCCTCTTATGTGTTTATTCCACTGTAGTTCCTATGTTAGCTTATAAGCCAAAATTCTTTGTTATTTTACCATAGTACTTGCTTTAGGATTTTGACATATACCCTTAACTATCACAGCCTGCCTTCCAGGGGTATTGTAACACTTCACAGAGTTTAAGAACTTTAAAGTGCCACAGTTCTATTTCTTCCTTCCCAGGCTTTATGCTATTTTTATTTCTATGTTAGGTTATAAATCTTACACACATTGTTATTTCACATAAGCAGGCATCTATCTTGTAGAGTGATTTAAATAATAAAGAAGAGTTATTACTATTTACCCACACATAGTCCTGCAACTTTTGCAAGTTTTGCAATTTCATTTTGAACTGGCCCAAGAGCACAACACACACAGATGCAGTAGCAAAAAAGAAAATTTGACTGAAGGCTAATTTTATAAATGGCCAAATTACTAACTAATATAGCTATATTATGGCTGCTTTTACAACCTCTAAACTTCAGAAACTTAACAGAAAAAATTATGAGACTGTTCTACAACAATATAACTAATTGTCATTTGTGTCATCAGTATTTTGCCAAAAAAGACAAAATATTGCACTCAACAAGTATTTACTGAGCACTTGATTTGTGCAGAGCCACAGCTACAAGGATGGGAGATACTGTGATGAATAAGATGAAATCAAACAAAAAGGTTCCGACTACAAAGCTAGCACTCCAGTGGCATCTACCAAGCATCTCATCTGGAAGCAGGTAAAGATGGAAAGGATATGATCCCTGTCCTCACAAACCACGTACTAGAGGAAAACAATCATTTGACTAAAATATAAAACAACATAACAGATCTACACAAAGTGCAATGGAATGATGTTATCCAAGTGTTTCTGTCATGCTGTCACATTATTTTCAGACTCCCCAAAAGAAAGAGCTAAGTCTTTAGACATTTCAAGTAGAACAGAGTCCATATGTGACTAGTAAGGAAGTGGTAGTCAGTGATTGTCAGAACTAAGGAAACTCCAACGGACTTGGTGCCTGGCATAATGTAGAACTACCAAACGTTACGATTGCATCCTTTTCCTCCTTTATTCCCTATAATAGCAACTCCACAGTGCTAGCTGTTACGGGACATCAGTAAAGCTTGCTGAATGCTTGTCATGTGCTTCAGCAAAGGAACATCTGGTTGCAAGAAACAGAAATCTCAGTGAAACTAGCTTAGACACAGAAGAAGAACCAACTAGAAAGGCACAGGCTATGTCACAGAGCCCAAGGGCAGGAAGTATAGCTGGAGATTATAAGGGATCAAGACCAAGGAGATTTGTGAAAAAAACAAAAACACGAAGGGTTTGTCTCTTGGCTGAAGCACAGATGTTATCTCTATCCCTACAACAGTTTGCTTCTTTTCTCCACCATTCTCTTATTCCTTAGCACCATAAGTTATGAACACTGGGAGTTTTGAACTTTCATGGGTGTACTGCCTAAGACTCACAGATTACTGTGTACACAGACTCATTTTGTTGGATTACAAACAAATCTGGCTCACAAATGTTCTTCCAGAAAGGACTCGTTTCTGAGTTGAGACTTACTATACATGAAGAACAGCTATCCCCATCCCACAAGGTTCTAGTCCAAGCAATCAGCTGAGGCTAAAAAATAAATTCAAATCCTATGAACCTGTCTTTCTCTAGAATGGCTAAGAAGGGACTCAGAGCAAGAACACACACGACATTTACCATACTCATGCTATGTATTAGGCCAAAGTAAGACAAGAAAATTTCTAGCAAAGGCAAAGGGAGGTTCTATGCAGCTTCTCAGTGATCTAAGAAGCAGGTCTTTGTAAACATTTGCCAAATCAAGCATAAGCCTAAGAGCCAGACTGTAAGAGCCTTCATTTCCCCCCACATCAGAATGGAAAATACAGCACAAGTTTCTTGACACAAACCTCAACAGCTGCGTAAATATGTTTAATTCTGATGTAGTGCTACGACACAATGGAACTGTTCTACTAATAAATGTGAAAAGGATGCAGACAAAAGAAGAAACCAGGTCTTTTAAAAACTCTACAAGAAGACAATGAGTGAGGGTCAAAACCCATAAATGCAGGCAGAGGCAGGGCTTGGCAGTCCGACCTGCTCCCTGGGCACAGCACCCTCCATCTTGATGAGCAGCAGCAGGGCTGAAAAAACTCCGAGGCTGCCCTAGACTGCGAGTGGTCATTAACGATGACATGAGAAACGAGGACCAGTCTTTTGAGGAGACATAAAGCCTGCTCAGCAGCTGTGGATGGGCACCCATGCCAGTTTGCAGCATGCTTCTCCCACCTCCCAAAGGAGGCCAGCCAGAGTGTGGTAATGAAACCTCGAATAGTGGAAATGGGATCTAAATGAGTTTAAACTGATTTATGTTAGCTTTTGTAAAGATTATTCGGTATCTGCAAAGTGCTACCACTGTGAAATAATGTTGACAATCCTTAAGACCTCCACCTAATGGTACTTACACAGAATATTTATATTCCTCGTCATGGGAACAAGGACTATAATGGATACCATTTTTGTTTTATTAGAGATGCATATTTAAATTAATCTGCGATTTGCCTAAACAATTAGCTGCTTCTGTTTGTGTGCACAAAGCCAAAATTGCAATTAGGCTTCCATCAAAAAGATAAGTCCCAACTAAAACTGTCCCAGTGGAGTCATAAGAGCTCAGGGCAGAACTTTCCAAAATTACTTTTTAGCATAATGGTAATTATGTTAATTGTTTGAAAGGTAAATAACCACTGAACTGGTTTTGGAAAAAAACTCAATTGGTGTTTCCCCTCCTCTTTGATCTTTTCCATGCGTTATAAAATGTAAACAGGTTAACAGCTTAGAAAGTCATAGACTGGTCACTTCTGGAACTACAAGTTTGTCTGGTGGTCTTTGGTCTCTTCTCGATTAGCACTGATTTCAGCCCATAAACTCCCATCCTCTTGCGCTTGCCCAATAAACACCTGAGGCTTGGTCTCAGCTTCATAGTAGTTAAATAGACAGGATCAATTAACTGCCTTCAGAGACAATGAATAAAGCTATTTATAAAGACAGCTGGCAATCTCAATTCCTACCATGTAAATAGACACTTGCCTATCACAAATTAAGCAGGAGTTGAAATTCCCCAACAAGGGAAAGGGCAATTTAACAAAAAATTAATATATACCCAGAGCACACACTAAATGAGTACCTCTTCATTCATTAACTACATACAACATCAAGCTGAACTGTAGGCCAGGGCCGCACAGGAAGCATAAAATGTGAGAGGACAAAAGGTGTTTTGCTCTCCTGGAGGCAGCGCCAGTGGGAGACTAAGATCAGTGCAGACAAGGGTCATGAGGAAGGGCTAGATTGTGAGGGTCTCAAAGGATGAAGGCATTACATGAGTTTACTCCTCCCACATGTTGTCCTCAGTATGTCAGTCTACCACAGTGCAGAAGCTGAATCCTGTTAAGGAAGCAGAAGCCAGACACGAGATCACTAAAGCAGAAATACAGTCAGGAGAAGAGGAAGAGAGATGAACGCTGTATTTACTAACTTTCAAATTCAAAGTAGAAGGGTAATAAGAACACTTGAAAATGAAGACACAGTAAATTGAAAAGGAGGCAAACACTGTATTATGAGGATTTAGAGTTAACAAAGTCAAAGAAAAAAAACAGGATGATGGAGAAGCCAAAGACTTTGAACCAACTCTACAAGGCAAAGTGCTAATAAGACAGGTAATATGAAAGAGACATCACTGTGCACACAGCCTCTGGCATCAGCCAATTTTTTTCTAAGAATAACTAGAGAAATAAGCCTAATAAGGAAGATATCTGCAGCAGATATCAGATACTGGTAGAAGTAGATGCATCCAGGAAAGGGGGGCAGGGGAGTACCTAGTGGTAGATTTATGCAAAAGAGGCCATATTTTCACTATATACTCTGGCAATACTTGGATTGTTTCTACAAGTAACACTATTTTTAAAAACTATTCTGATTTACGTACATTTCTTCATAAGAAATAATCTGATTAGTGAGTAGGATATTTTCCAATCATAACCTACCCGTTTTATAATCAATGTTAAATTCTAACATACAAAACTAAGTTACAGGGGGCCGGGGAGATAGCTCAGTAGAATAAGCACTTGTCTGGCAAGCGCAACCCCCGGTTCTGCAAAAACAAACAAACAAAAAAACTAAGTTACAAATTCATGTTCTGCTGAGGGCCGTGGATTGGCTAAGGTGAATTAAACCCTGAGCGAGTCAGAAGCATCGCTGATACCACCTTCCTGGGGTCAGATGGAAACGAGACACTGCAGCCCAGGTCCAGGCTTGGGGCTGGCATGAAGTAAGGCTTAGCCTCCTTTCCTTCTCCTTCTTAAGATGGTGTTTATTCATATAAGTAAAATATCTGTATCATTAAAAATATTTAGAAACATGTAATTTAAAAATAGCAGTAATATCTACTAAAGCTGAGAGATGGATATCCAAGGGCTCATCATACTATTTACTCTAATGCTGTGTACTGAATTTTTTACAATAAAAGGAATTACAAAAATAGTATTTTGAAGGACTATCATTAACAAGAGTAAGGGGCCGGAGAGATGGCTCAGTGGAATAAGTGCTTCCCTGGCAAGCGCAAGGACCTGAGTTC
>NDGN011240241.1:0-11047 GCA_002564285.1 Tympanoctomys barrerae | reverse complement strand
TTTTTTTTTTTTGAGGAACCAGGGGTTGAACTCAGGCCCTTGTGCGTACCAGGCAAATGCTTATTTTACTGAGCTAGCTCCCCAGCCCCAATAAATACATATAAAGACACATAAAGATTAATATTAGCTCAACAGTTCATAATCATAAAGATAACATTTCATTAGTTCTTTTTGGTGTAATAGTTAAGTAACTGGCTGGACTCAGCCCCTCAGCCATCAGCTGGCCTCTATGTGTGGCTCCAGCATCATCTCCAGGCACTGCTTTCTTCCTGTGACACTGCAGGAGTTCCTTGGTCCTGTGCCTTTGCACTTTCTGTCAACCAGAGACACCTTTATCCCCTGATCTCACAATACCAACCCTGCAAATCATTCTGTCTTCAAATCTTCCTCGGCCATTAACTTCTTGGGGAAGCCAACTCTGGTCCTTCTCTGAGCCGTTTCTGCATGTTTCTTTCTATGGACATCTTCATGATGCTGGGCTATAACAGATTCTCTTTCACCCCATTATGTGGAACTCCTGGGTGATGGAGCCTGAGGAACTCACCCCCGAATTCCTCAAATCCAGTATAGTATTGGATACCAACACTGACACTCAATACATATTTATAGACTTTAATTGATTTTAATTGACTATTTTTTTCCTAAATAGGCAAAATACATCACTAATTGCATGTTTGAAAAGATAATTTTTCCAAAAAAGAAATCCTAACATTGTTAGGTTAGTATTTGGGAATATTTTCATATATTAAGAGCCATAAGTATTCTATTCTATAGCATGATTTGTAAGATATATTACATATCTCACTTTCTTCTGGTTTTCAGGCACTGGGTGCTTTCAAAAAATCTTATGGTGCCTTTGTGTAATGTTTGATTCCTAATTCTTCCCTGTAGTACCTTGCACTTAAGAGAACCATAGTGTATTTGACTTTAGCTGGGGCTTATCCAAAAGTAAAGGGAGAACTCTTTGCTGACTACACAGACTTAACTGAAAGACCTGTGCCACAATGCTGTGAGAATCTCAGACTGCTGCTTACGGTAAAATCACATGTCTTCCTCAAATACTGAAGGATCTTAAGAGATAGGAGGAAAGGTTTTTCATCCCTGAATTCTGGACTCACCCAAGCTGATCTCATTTCCTGGCTCTCCTGATAGGATAGGTCAAAGACTTCTAGCTGTTTCAACCTAGAATTCTGGCAAGGATTGGGATGGACCCTGCTCTGATGAAGCTGCAGCAGGCTGGGATTTCAAGGAAAGCTGCCGGCCTTGCTGTCACACTTGCTTGAGTCCACACAGCTCTGGTGGAGTTGGGGACAGTCAGCCCATTATTGCTCTGGAGAGGGCGCTACTAATGGCGGGCCACGGCCGAGTGCTTGGGCACCTGGCCCAGTGGCCTTGGCAATGACACTCACATCCACATATCTTAGAAGAGTAACACAGGGAACGCGTGCCGCCGTCTCTCTAATCCTCAGTTTCCCTATCTGTCAAAAGGATTTAAACTAGTGATTTCTAAGGCTTCCTTTCCCACTGCAGCTTGGGCATGGATATAAAATGGCACCACTGGAAACAAGACCAGGCAGCACCAGAGGGCAAAGCAACTCGGAGTTCATATTGAGATGCAGAAAGAAGCAAAGAAGCAGCAGCCTCCAGGGATTCCTAGATGGCCCCTGAGGATCCCTGACTCCAGTAAGACACTGGGGAAGCTGTCCTCTAGTTTGGCCCAACCTCTCGGCCAGTTAAGGAGCTATCTGCTTAGATGGTATTTATTCAAAGAAGTGCCTTCTCAGTAGCCTTCAGAGGTCCGTAGAATACTACACAGGAAATCGAAGAGGAGCCAGTGTCTTGAGCAGGAATCACAATGGCAGGAATAACATTTCTCAGCCCAACTGTCCTACCTCCCTGCTGACTCCAGCCTTGGTTCAGCCCCTCCACCTTCTTAATGTCATAGCCTTTTTCCCTCTCTCACCTCTGGTGTCTCCTTTACTGGAAAGAGCACAATATGGTGAAAGTACAGCAACTTCATTGTCAAGAAGCCCAGGCTGGAGTGGCAACCCTGGTGGGTATGTACTATATAACCTTGGATGAATTATTTTTGCTGCCTCTACTTCAGTGTTCTTCATCTGTAAAATGGAAATTATACATCTACCCTGAGAAACATTTCCAGATTCAAATCACATCACAAAATCCTTGTGTTCCATAAACTGAAATACTAGACAAACCTAAGCCATTAGCCATGTCAAATTATTTTGGGAAGTCATTGGGTTCTAAATGATGTATAAATAAAACCAGAGCTGTAGAGAAAGGCTCTCTTTGCCCTGTGCAGACTCACTGTCTCCTTTCTGTCATCTGGTGATCCCCCCAGCCCTCCCCTTCAGCCTTCCGGGCTTGGATGTGGGGCCAGCCAGCTACTAACAGGATGGCTTACTGCTGAAACCAGACAGTCCCTAGGGTTGGAGCCTTGCGCCTGTGAGCCTATCAGCTGGCATGCTGACAGACAAGGAATCTGGCCAATAAATGTCTAATCAGGATGGTACCAATTCTCAAATTTGACAACTCAGCATAGCTAATCCAAAGGGGTACCAGGAAATACAAAAGGCCGGAGGAGGCCACAAACATCAAAATTTCAAGGCCATAAGGATGTAGTGGAAAGGTAGATCTGGAACAACAAAAGCAAAAAGCATGCCAGCATTCCTTTTGCAGGAGATTTTTTTTTGTCCCCTTTGTGCCCATAAAAAATACATGAACTTCAAGTCCCCAGACATCTGACTACCAGGCCCAGCTATGCTGTTTACTGAACATAGATCGTTGGACAGGTCATGCAACGTCTATGAGCCTTGGTTTTCTCACTGTGGACTGGGAACTGGAACAATAACTCAATTCTAATAGCTAATGCTCATGGAAGTGCATGTGCCAGTCACCACTTCATGCTGTCTGCAACTGTAACACATGCAACACGCTTCTAAGAATTCTTCCGAGCCAAAATGCTAAAGCATCTCCTAAGCGAAGTCAATCAAGAATGAGCTTTCTCTCTACACATCTTCCCTTTTGTCTCACAAAAACCAACTGCCCAGTGTAGCCTAGGCCAGTTTATGTTAATTATTAACTTGACTGGATTAAGTGGTTCCTGGAGAGGTAATTGGATCACAAAGGCATTATACTTATTAGTGGCTTAATCCACCAATGTTCATATTTGAATGTGCTGTTCAGGAGTGGCCTGCTCAGAGCCTCTCCCATCTTCTCCCTCACCCTTAAGTGGACCTAAATGCCATCTGCTACATTCCAAGACATCTATTTTCCTGAATCTTTCCCTCCATGGTAAACAGGTGGGACTGGGTCATTGCAGCACACCTTGTATCAGCTCTTTCTCTCTGTTTTTCTTTCTAGCTGCATGAAGTGAGCAAATTTACTCTACCACATCCTTATGCCATGTAGCTTCTTCTTTGCAGCAAGGTAACCATAGACTGAAACCACAAGTCAAATAAACTATTTCCTCCTTTAAGTTGTGCATGGCAGGAGTTTTGGTCCATCAATGGGAAAACCAACTAATACATAGGCCATAGGTTTATCCTTTGTGAATCCCAGTGCTACCACTTACCAGTTCTACAGCACTGGGCAGGCTACTTAACTACTCTAAGCCTCACTTTTTAAATAGGCAAAATAGAGTTGTGGGAATGAAATAAGTACATATAATGCAAGGGGTGGTGTGTAATACATCCTCAGCATTAGTTACTTTAATTATCATTTATAACCTGTAATTTATGTCATATTTTTCACCTTATGAAGCATTTTCACATCTGTTAACTCACTGGATTTATACTCTAAGGAAGAATTATTATTCCTACTTGAAAATAAATAAAGGCTTAGAGAGGTAGAGTGAGTTACTCAGGGTTATGCTGTAAATAAGATGCAGACATAAAACTTAAAAACAAATCTTTCTTCACATCTAATGCTTTTTCCTTCTAAGAAGTTGCTCAGAGTCATTGCCAACTGCCAGAATCACCTCCTTTGAGCTGTCCCTTTGGCCTGGGATAGGTTTCCACTAGTGATGGCAGTGTAAGTTGACCTTGAATGAAAGCTAGGGGAGAGAAAGCTTCAGCTCTTGAGGCCCTGGAGGAGAGTTGCTGGCATTAGGTTCATTGAAGAGTGGAGGAGAAGACGGAAGTGGCTCTGAGTGGAAACAGTTCCCCAATGACCTTGGGAAACTCAGACATCACAGAAGTCTACAGAAATTGAATGCAAAATTGCACGGGTAAATGCTGTTGTTTTTCTGAAGAGAAATATAGCTCTTACCAGGTTTTCATTATCAGGTTTTCAGAAGCATTCCCGTCCCACAAAAGGGAAAGAACAGCTGTTCCAACCATGTCCCACTGATGTCCACACCTGAAGCCACATGTCTCCAAGTCCTGTTGGAGCATAACCATAGCTAAAGAAAATAGGCACATACCTCCACCTTTCTGACCTATCTGGTGTTATCTTTATATTATGTTTTTTTGTCTCTGTCAAATTGTCCTTAGTGAATAAAGGGTACATTTATTGTAACTCAGAATAAAGAATTATTATGTTTTTTCCTTTTAAGTCCATTATTTAATCCACCAAACAAGAGTTAACATAAACAGGGTTTCCCACCTTGTCTACTACAGCAAACACAATTAGATGTGCTGTTTCTGATGAAAACCAAAACAGAGCAAATAATTAAATTAAAAACAACAGCATCAATTTAGTGATTTACCAATTAGCAATTCACTCCAACATGTATTGAATAAATGCACAGCTCACAGGCACTGTGCTTAGTGCTCCCAGCTTAATTTGCTTCTGTGCAACATTGGGTGGACATGGCTAGCCACTGTTGTCTACTGCACTGTGTCCTTCCCTGGGTGCTGTTGACATATACTTCCCTGGCTCTGTCTTGTATAGGTTTCTCCTCACAGCTCCCCACATATGTCAGATATTGACTCTACCCAAAAGTCCTTTGTTTTCTGGCTATTTTCCTGATGGTTTCATTTGGCTCCATGATTTTGGTTACCAAATCAATGATGATAATTCTCAAATTTGCAACTCTAACCCATACATCTTAGTGAATCCTAGGTTGACAAAGCAAATTTCAGACTAAATGCCTCCATAGGAATGTCCCACACATACTTAAATTTAAAATGCTAAAAGCTAAAACTTTACTGTTGCTAAGGTCAATCCATGACCTTGACCATGATGACCAAGGCTGATCGTGATCTTCTTTTTGTGCCTCCTATTAGCAAATGCAAGCAAGAACCAAATATGCTTGACCTCTTCTTTTTCCCAGTGCTATACCCACTGGTCCTAAACTCAGTAGCCATTGTTCAGTACTTTCAATGACTTTCTAATATCTTGTTTATTAATTTAACTAATCTAGATAATTATAGTAGCCTTCCATCAGGTATCTTTAACTTCATTTTTGTCTGCTTTGATCTATTTTTGAGGCAACAAAATTATTTTTACAGAATGCAAACTAGATCATCTTCTTACCTAAAGTTCCTCAGTGGCATCAAGGATAAGGGTCAAAGATCTGGGTAAGTGTTATAAATTCTTGTCTGTGCTCTTTCTACTTCTGTCGGCATCTTCCTGCCATTTGTTAAGATTGAGATTCTAGTTAAGATTGAGATTCTAACTGGCATAATAAAGACACAGATGCAAGTGTGTTTGTTAAGCATGATAGACCTATTTTTCTTTTATATAGAAATCCAACTGTAGGTCGGTCAGGTCTGATATAGGAATCTTAATTCCTTCTACCCTGATGTTCTATATTTCTCAATATGTATCTTCCAAATGAGGTGGTCTAAGGCAGTATGCCTGAGCCCACCTTCAATTTTCTTTTTCTTTCTTTGTTTATTTTTTTTGTTTGTTTTTGGACTTTTCTTTTTAGTGAACAGTAGAGGAATAAGAGGTCTAAGATCGTGTCTAGAAAATACAAAAATATTACATTGGACCAAGGTTAAGTTACTTGGCCCACATTTGGCTTCAAAAGTGGCTGTTACAAGCTGGGTATGATGCTGCACACATGTAATTCCAACACTCTACAATCCATAAGTTCAAGCCTGGGGTAACCAGGCTTGAAAAGAGAGACCTGTCTCAAAAAGACAAAAAAAAAAAAAAAGTGGGTGTTACACGTAGTGTTTTAGTAAACAGCCATTTGATTGTTTGATCTTAAGGCTTTGTAACTACCAAGAAGCCTCTGTTCCTATAGAACCACATACCTCCCCTCATAAAATACTTTTTACACTAGATCTTAATGGATTAGTTATCTATTTTTATGTCCAGATTATGAGATTCTTGTGGGCTGGGACTACTTCTTACTCATCTTTTTTCTTTACTTCATGGTTTAGTGCCTTATATACAACAGGTTGTCAATAAATTTGGTTGCATTAATGAAAAAAATCTAAACTTGGAGCTCAAATTATACACACAGTGTGAGTTTAGCTATAAAAAAAACCCCAAAAGCAATCAAAATCAACTTTAAAAGAATGGTAAATAAAATAGCCTGTTAAAGTGTTAATTGAGGGTCTTGATGGGCCATTATATTTTGTGTGGTCTCTTTTTGACCTACCAGTATGATTTTGAGTAAAATATTAAAAAGGGAGAAAATTTTTCTTCTTTTATTTATATTAAAGTTTGTATCAGTAGAATAAGCACTTCCCCAGCAAGCTCAAGGGTCAGAGTTCAATCCTGGGTAAAAAAAAAAAAAAAAAAAAGAAAGAAAGAAAAGAAAAAAAAATTAAATTTCACTTAAGTATGGACAATTATGTTGTTTTTGAACCTTTAATGTTTTGAAACATCAGATAGCCCACTTGGTATTAATAGTTTCATACATGAGAAAACTAAGTTCAAGACAGAATAAGGACTGGGAGATGGCTTGGTGGTCTAAGCACCTGCCTGGCAAGCACAGGGACCTGGATTTGATCCCTGGCACCACATGCTATGCCTGGACCCATAGTATGCTGGCCCCATGCCATGCTGGCCACTGAAAGCAGGCATGGTGGTGCATGTCTGCAATCCCAGTATAGGGAGGCTGAGACAGGAGGATCACTATGAATCTGAGCTGCATAGTCAGACATTGTAGAAAATCAATCAATCAATCTTTTTAAAAAACTACACACATACAATTTCTTTTTTCTTTTTTTTAATGAGCAGAATGTATTTATTGAGATAAAGAAAGCTCCTGTCCAAGAGAGGGACAGGAGGGGGCCCTGAGCAGATAGTTCCCCCCCCACACACACAATTTCTATCTTCAATAAAATTTTAAGTGCATGATGCAGTATTGCAAATTATATACACAAAGTTGTACAGCAGATATCTATAACTTATACATTTTGCAAAACTGCAACTTTATACCCATTGAACAGCAATTCCCCATTATCCTCTCTCTTCAGCCCCTAGCAACCACCATTCTACTTCCTGTTTCCATACCTCATGTAAGGAATCCCTTGGTGTTTGTGTGACTTGTCATTGAAATTCACCTATGTTAGCGAATATGATAGCATTTCCTTCTTTTTTAAAGACTTAATAATATTTTGCTGTGGAGTGTGTGCATGTATGTGCGTGTGTGTCTGTGTGTGTGTGTGTGTGTGTGTGACATTTGCTTTCTCCATTCATCTGTCAATGGATATTTATGTTGTTCTCATATTTTAGGCATTCTGAATCATGCTGCAATGAACTTGGAAGTGCTATTATCTCTTTGAGATCCTGATTTCAATTCTTTTGGATATATACCCAGAAGTAGGATTGTCGAATCATATGGTAATTCTATTTTTAATTTTTAAAAGAACTTCTATAGTGTTTTCCATAGCAGCTGCACCATTTTATATTCCCACCAACAATAAGAGTTCCAGTTTATCTACATTCTTGCCAGCATTGTTGTTGTTGTTGTTTTTTCAATAACCATCTTAACAGTTGTGGGCTATCTCATTGTGTTTTTGATTTGCATTTCTGTAATGATTAATGACAATGAGCATATTTTCATATACCTATTGGCTGTTTGTATGTTTTCTTGCGAGAAATGTCTATTCAAGTTCTTTTCCCATTTTTAAATCAGGTTATATGGTTTTTGACGTTGAATTATAGGAATCTTGTGGTTTCCAAGTATTTTCTGTCATTCTGTAAATTGCTTTTTCAATCTGCTGTTTGTTGTACAGAAGTTTTTCTCTTGACACAATCCTGTTTGTCTGATTTTGCTTTTGTCCCAAGAAATCCTTGCCTTACCAAGGTCATCACAGTTTTTCTTCTAAGACTTTTAGAAATTCAAGTCTTATATTTAGTCCATTTTTTGTGCTAAGGATCGAATTCCATTCTTTTGATGTTCATAACCACTTTCCTAATACCATATTTCACTGTAATCACCTTTGTCAAAATCAGATATATCTATACCTATACCCATATATCTCTATATCTATCTATCTATCTATCTATCTACCTATCTATCTATCTATCTATCTATCATCTATCTATGTTTATTTCTGGACTATTTTGTTCATTGTTCTATATGCCTGCTTTTGTGCCAGTATCTTGCTGTTTTAATTACTATAGCTTTATACTGTAATATATTTGGCAATCAGGAAGTTCAATGCCTCAAGATTTGTTCATTTTTCTCTAGAATTCTTTGGTATTTTAGGTGTTGTGTAGTTCCATATACATTTTAGAATTGTCTCCTTTATTTGTATGAAAAAATACAGAAGTAACTTTGGAAGGGATTTGATTGGATATATAGATTACTTTTAGTAGTATGGTCATCACAACAGTATTAAATCCCTCCAATCGATGAATATAAGATAATTTTCCATTTATTTGTGTCTTCTTTAATTTGTTTCATCAATGCCATATACTTTTCAGCATATAAATTTTTCACCTTTATAGTAAATCTTATTCCTAAGTTTTCTCCTTTCTGATGCTACTGTGAATGAAATTAGTTGCTTAACTTTCTTTTAAAATAGACTGTTATTTGAGTATATTATATGCAGCTGATTTTTGTATGTTGTCTTTGTGTCCTACAACTTCTCTAAGTTCATTTGTTAAACTCATTAGTTGCGGCTCTGGGTGCATCCTGCTTGGTTTTATTCTTTAGGGAATGCCTTTGATTGGTATTTTTTAATTTTAATCATTCTCATTTTCAGTTATGATGGACTGCCAGGCCAAAAACAATCCACTGTGGGCACAGCTCAATTTGGTGCCTTGGCCAGCATGCAGGAAATAAATGATGAACTCAGTACTAGTGGTCCATCACAGATGCCACACATCACAGCATCCTGAAACACAGCCATTTGTCTGCAGCTCTTCTATGAAGAAGGCTCTAGAAGAGAGCCCATTTAAAAAGGCTAGGTTGCCAAATGCATTTCTTTAGCAAGAAATGATTATGGAGGTCATTTTTTTCAAAGTGGAGCTCATTCATCTTCCACTCAACTCTTTATTCCTTGGTTATTCAGTCAAGCACAGAGGAGCAAGTCTTCATTCTTCAAGACTGAAGTCAAACTAATTCAAGTATAATCAGAGCTTATCTTTCCTCCTTGGCTATGTCCACCTGGCCCTCATACCCCCTGTTCTGTGTAGATTAGACTCCTCAGCATGGTCTGAACATATTATGAATGTGTCTAGTTCAGCACTGGCATTCACAATTTCTCCTGCCCTTGACCCTCTTCTAGGCTCCATCTTCAATGATTCTGCCCCTCCACAAAGCCTTCAGATTCCCCTAGCTTTCTCTAGCATCACGTGCCTTAGAATCCTAGTTCATGGCCCATGCACATGTGCTGCTTCTTTTACACTACAAATATGCAGCCTACTATGGCTTGAATATGTCTTCAAAAGCTCATGTATTGGGAGCTTAATCTTCTATGCAATAGAAGGTTAATTTAGAGAGACAGGAGTTTTGTAGTTATGAATTAATGCCATTATTATAGAAGTAGTTTAGTTCTCATGACTAGAGGATGAGTTGGGCTCTTCTCTGTTTGTCTCACTCATATGACACCATCTTCCTTGTTATGAGGAAGCACAAGGGTTCTTGCCAATACAGCCCCTTGATTTTGATATTTACAGGCTTTAGAACCATTGCCAAGTAAATTTCTATTCATTATCAATTACCTAGTACATGCCATTCTGTTATAGCGACACAAAACCAAACTTAAACTGTGATATAATATTTCACATGTGTCTGCTATATTTCCCAATATTGTGTCTTGCCTTAAGGTAGGGTCCATGTCTGAGCCATCCCTATGTCCTGAGAACTCCACATGTTCTGGTTGAATCAGTAAGATCATGCAAAATCCAACTCTCAAAGGCAGCTTGATCTTGGGATTGGAGCCAAGGTTCCTTTTCCAGGATACCTGGGCTTTCTACTGTCCACCCACAGACCTTTTAAAACCAAGTTTCTCTTTAGGCCTCCAGCTCAAAGAAAGGAAGAAAAAAAATGTGGAAATGGTGACAAGGAGTCCCGAGTTGAAGTCTAATCTCTAGCCATTGCTAATTCTATAAGTCATTTCATGTCTTTCAAAAGCACTATTCCTTTCAGCTATAAAATAGTTGTACTTCACAGATTGTGTACCCCAGAAAAAGCTTGGAAATGGGTTAAAACACAAAAAGGCTATTTGTGCTCCCATAACTATTACTTTTTTTCTTCTTCACTAACAGGCATCACTGTTTTTATTTCCTTTTCATGCATGTCCAGTCCATCCACAATGTTACTATTCACAAAACTCACCTTAGTACTAGAAAGATGTTTTACCTACAGCAATCAGCAAAGAAGTTCGGATTTCATAACTGCAGGTGGAGTCATTCAAGAACAATAGGGTCAGAAATGGCTGCTGTCTACTATGAGGATCCAGAAGTAATGTTAAAACCAGACACTATATTACTATAGAGAGTCAGTGTGCCCTAAAGAATCATGTTAGCAGAAAGAGCATTTGGATGGTAGCAATAAAAGGCCATGTACAGATGAAATTAGTATGAATTTTACTGGGATTTCCACGTAATTCAAAGAATCCAGTATTTGACCTTTGTTCACAAAACTGCCAACCCACCAGCATCCTACATTTTC
>NDGN011240238.1:0-10464 GCA_002564285.1 Tympanoctomys barrerae | reverse complement strand
TTAGGTTGCCTTCAGTCTGTCTGCCCCAGGCGGGGTATAGCACTCACACCCATAATCCCAGCAAGACTCACACCCATAATCCCAGCAGCACTCACACCCATAATCCCAGCACTGAATCATGAATTAATCACAAAATCTAGAAATATGCTCCCATGACTGCATGAAGCTTAGGGGGGCCAACTAGACACAAATTAGAACAGGAGTGCTTCCCATGGGCCAGTTATGTGATATACAAGGGCAATTTACTAGTTAAAGCACTGTTTTAAATAAAAAGGAAAATCAATATGGAAAAACACAGTAGCAGTATAAATCAAACAAGTGGAATTTTATTTTTTATTCTTATCAGCACATAGTGAGTGTACAAATTAATGCTATTCACCGTAATTTTGTCTGTAGGTGTACATACATCATGTGTACATCAAGCTTGCTCTTCTGTCCCACTTTTGCCTCGCCTTCTCTGTCACAGTCCCTTCTACTTTCAGGGTCGCTTATTTTTGGCTTCCATATGTGCCCAGAACATGTGATGCTTATGGCTCTGTGTCTGAATGCTTTCACTTAGCAAACAGTGTCCCAGTTCTGCTCATTTTGCTGTGAATGGTAGGGCTTTATTCTTATTTATGTTTGAATGATACTTCTTTGTGTAGGCATACCATTTTTTGGTGATGTCTCTATTGAAATTATAGCTGATCATTTGTAATTGCTATTTTTTAGTTTTTTGAGTTATTTATTCATATTAACACTATATTAGATGAATGGCTAATTCATCTAAATATTAATTTCCCTTCTGTTGCCTCTTTACTGATTGCTTCCTTTGTCATGAAGTATTTTAGTTTTATGTGATCTCATTTGTCATCTTTTGCGTTTATTTCCCGTGCTTTTAATTCCTACCCAGAAGTTCGCTGTGCCCATATCTTGAATGTTTCCCCCCCTTTTCCCACTAGCAGTTTCCATTTCTAATCTACTAAGCTTTCTGATTCCCTTTTACTTGATTTCTGGACAATGTAAGTGACAGAGTTCAAGTTTCAATCATCTGCATGGAGATATAATGCTTTCCCAGCTCCGTTTGATAATGAGGGTTTTCTTCCTCCATGTCTTTGGAATCTTTGTTGAGAACCAGCAGGCTGCAGGTGCATGGATTTTTTTTTTCTGGGCTTTCTATTTTGTTCCATTCCACAAAGTGTTTGTTTTGTATGCCAATACCATACTGATTTTGTACTATGGTTATGTGGTACATTTTGAAATAAGATATTGTGGTATGCCTCCAGCTTTGGTGTTTACATGCAAGATTGCTTTGGCTACCTGAGGACTTCCTCTTCCCCCTCTTCCTCCTCCTTCTACTCTTCCTCCCCTTCTTCCTCTCCCTCCTCCTCCTTCTCCTCCTCCTCTTCCTCCTTCATATTCTTGTTCTGGAAAGAACGCTGTTGGAATTTTGGTGGGAATTATGCTAAAACTTTAGAATTTTTTGGATGATAATGATAATTTAATTCTACTGATTCCTATGTAAGACCACGTAAGGTCTATCTTTTGGTGTTTTCATAATTTCCTTGGTGTAATTCTGACAGTAGAAATCTTTCACTTCCTTAAATTTACTCTATTTATTTTATGTGTGTGGGGGGTACAAGTAAGATGGCATTGCTTCCACGGTGTCTTTATGAATAAATGCATATTTTGCATTTAGTCACATAGCAGAGATTTTTCTTTTGGAGGGCAGGGCTTGTTTTGAAACTGGGCCCTGCCATATAATTCAGGATGGCCTGAATCTCACTATGTGCTCAGGCTCGCCTCAAGCTCCTACCGCGGTCCTCCTGTCTCAGCCTCCAGAGTGCTGGGATTAGAGGCATGCTTCACCTTGTTGAGCCCTACTCTGACTTCTTACATTGATTTTGTTTCTGCTGTTTTACTGAGTTTATCAGTTCTAGGAATCCTTAGGTAAGGTCTTTAGTTTTTTTCTACATATGCATTCACCATTTGTGAAAGGAGCTCACTTAAATTCTGCCTTTCCTTTTTGTAATACTTCTATTTCTTTCCCATGATTATTCACTCTGGTTGAAATGTTTAGTATTCTATCAAGTAAGAATTATGAGAGAATACAGTAGCTTCCCAGCTGCACAGGAAAGGCATTCTTTTAATCCATTCAATATGATATTGGCTATGGATTTTTCATATGTATCTTTTATTAGCTTGAGGTATAATATTTCTATGACTAATTTGTTCAGGGATTTTCTCAAGAATGAATGTCGAATAGCATCAAATATTCTCTTTGTGTCTGTTGAGATATTTGAAAGAATTTATTCTTCATTCTACTCATGTGTTTTATTACATGTATTGATTTGCAGATGATCCACCTTTCTTACATGCCTGGATTGAAGCAAGTGGATGGGAGTATATTTGCTATTTTACATTCAATATTTAAAAGTTTTCACAATGAGTCTTCTTAAATTCTGACAGCAAATGTTGTGTATGAGCTCATACTATCTGAACACTATTCTTTGAGGTAGAGAGAGATGTTAGGTGTGAGGTTCTAAGTGTTCAGATATAAGGGAAACACGAACACAGGACTCAGAGCTTTGTGTTTTAAGTTTATCCACAGAATAAATAAAGTAACTTCAGTGCTAATCTTGCGAAATGGGTAAGACTTCACTGAACTCATCAGCATGGATTGGAGGATGATTTGCAGGAAATTTTCCTTCCTGCTGAAAAGGTAAACACACATGCTGCACAGTGGGTCTTGGGAACATAAATAGAGGCAGTTGATCAAGAAAGTCAGGTTTAAGGTGCTTCACTTTTCTTTTAAACCTCTAGTCGGCATCCTGTGATTGGCTGAGAGGTGGGAAGGAACATTTAGAAGGTACAACTGAGATAGACAATAAAGTGGTAAATGCGTCCAGGTGGATGACTTGGAGCACAACCTGAAGAGGTGCACACAATCTAGAGTCTCCTGAAAAAAGTGATTCATGAGCCAGAAGAATAATAGGAATGGCTGGGCAGCAGAGAACATAGGTTTCTGCAGCTGATTCTGATAGAATCACTTTAAAAATAGGAAGATATCTACACTACATCAGAGTCAAACACAAACCTGAGAGTAACGTCAGAGAAGATCAACCTGAAGTAATTATAGCATCAGTATATAAACGCTCGCAACTGGGCAGTAAAGACCAACAGTATTTCATGATCACATGTCGCCACTGTCGCTATGTTATATTCACTACAATAATTTGATTTCTGTTCTGGATGATGGGCTCCTAATGCTCCTATCAGGTGGGTTTTCCTCAATGGTCAGGAACCCAACAGAATTTTTGATCTGACCAGCTATGTTCTTTCAGATGTCCATAAAGTGTTTCTCTTACCATCTTGAGCATTCAGGACTTAGTGCATGGTAACTATTTAATGCAAGGTAGAACACAATGCAAAAAAGACAGAGAGAAAACAAAAAATACACTCACCAGCATATTATCAGAGTCCCCTAGACCCACACATGTTCCACATTGTCACACATAGTAACAAGATTTTAGCTGGTTGATTCTTTGAGGGCTTATTTATATTTTGAAACAGTTCTAGGAAACAAATTTTTATATAGGAAAGATTATTGCATGTCAATCATTGAACAGGATATTTTCCAAAATGGTGAAAGAATTCTTAAAATATTGAGAAGTAGATGCATAATTATGTAAGCAGAGAAAGGAAAAGAATTCTAAAATATATATGTTGAACTATGGAAGATAATATCATGGTAAATAGATTCTTAAATATAAATTGAATTTTAAAATCTTAACTCCAATAAACATTGATTTTGGAGTCCATTTAAAAATTGTACTGACTAGCATCATCTGTATTTTTACTTGCATTATGCTAATTGTATTTGATTAAATTCAGAGGGATATTTAAATATTAATGTGGAATTTTTTCACATTATAAATATGAATGTTTGGCCTCTATTTCAAACAACACATGAATAAAATATTAGCTTTCTTCTGAATGGCAGTGTTAAACAGCTCTACCAAATGGAATTATGATCCCTGAACATAGAGTTTATATATTGATTTAATTTATTTTCAGTGAAATCTTAATAACATCAATAAATATTTCCTGGTGATATTCTCATGCTTTATTTTCTCAGTTCCAAATCTCAAGAAGCTTTTAAATGCCTATACATAGCTGCATTTAAAGGATAGGATAAGATATTTGGAAATATAAAGCAGGTAGGTAATAGAAACTATGAAGTTTGGTTGCTGGAGAAATAAAGAAATTTATACTTATAATTGCTCTACTTTTAAAATTATATCCTTTGAGGTATCCCATAGGGTCAAAATAACAGGTGTTATGAGAATTAAGAATCAGTTTTTAAAAAAAGATTTTAAGAAAACCGAAATATTGCTTTTAAAAAAAGAAATTTAAAAAACCAAAACCTTCTTAAGGCCCCCATTTGCCATGCTACTATGAGAGGCCACAGCGGTACCATGCATTTTAACTATTGCTTTCCACCTTAGACCCCTGAGCGCTCAGGAACGTCCACTCACTACTTAGTGCTTAACACCCACCATGTGATGTTGCTCCTTGAAGGGATAGAGTAATGCATTCTTGGAAACTGCTATGCCTTACTATTTTCCCCTCAAAGGATATCAAGGCCCATGCCAGGTGAACTACTGACTCCTGTTTCCCCTCAAAGGATGTCAAGGCCCATGCCAGGTGAACTACTGACTCCTGTTATGGTTAACAGGCATGGCTTTCAGAGCCCCATACACCTGCAGGCAAAACTCACGGAGGAGGACTGGACCACAAATGCACGTAACTACGTGTGCTGCAGAGACAGCCCTTGGTTAGAAGAGGGAGATTATTGCAGGCATGACTCAGAAAGATATAAAGCATTTCCCTGCACCCACTTTTTTCCCTCTGACCACCACGAAATGAGCAGCTCTTCTAGGCAGCAGGCCCTCCCTCCATGCCCTCCTGTGTTAGAGCTGGCCTACTGCAGAGACTGTGAGCCAAAAAGAAGCCTCTCCTCCTTCATGGTGCAGATATCTGGTAGAATGTCCAGGGAGAAGAGAGCCATTCAGGTGTTTACTTGGAAGCCAAACAAAGCCGAGGGATTACGTAACATGGTTAATTAATACATCTGTAAGTGGCTACACTGGGATTTAAAATTTTTCTTTGTTATACTAGTTATACTGTCTTCAAGCAACAAAATGCTCATAACTTAAAAACACCAAGGAACATTAGTATGAAGGAGAGAATCCAGCAATATCATTAAGAAAGCATAAAAATTCCTATCTTCTGCTTTACATAGTTAAGTTTTATTAATAATTGACCTTTAAATTGGTCTCCAAAGAGCCCTAATTTCTGAGGTGTACAAATAGATAGTAAGGTTCTTGTTAATGTGGGCTTGTCTAGTGAATTAATTGTAACAGAATACAGAAAAGTTTAAGAAATACCATATACCATATAATGTATATTACTATACATATATGTATACATTTGTATATATATATGTATATACATACATATGTAAAATAGTTGAACAGTTTACAATGAATGTAATTCCAATTGAAATAAGCCATCTCCAAAAGGAAATGTTAAATGTTATAATATTTGGGGTTTTTTGCACAGAAACTATTCCCTACCTGCTTTGTATTTCCAAATATTTTACTCTGTCCTTTAAACATACTTATGTATAGGCTATTAAAATCTTCATGAGACTTTAATCTGAGGAAAATAAAGCATGAGCACAAGCATAAGAATAATGCCAGGAAAGATTTATTGATGTTAATAAGAAAATTTCACCGAAAACAAATTAAACCAATATATAAACTCTAGGTTCAGGGATCATATTTCCATTTGGTAGAGCTGTTTAACATTGCCATTCAGAAAAGAGTTAAAACTTGATGCATGTGTTTCTTGAAGTAGAGGTCAAAGTAGAGGCACATGTAATTACTGTGCATGATGTATCTATCTACCTATCTATCTATCTATACATATATATGCATATATTACATACATATATATTATATGTGTATATATGAGCACAAGCTCATATAGTTATATTTCTCCTATGTCCAGTTACAACATAGGGCAACATACATCCTCTTCTGTTACCTTCTTGGCTGGTAAGATTGGGGGAAAACTGCCGTGTTACAGAAGACTGTGGCAAAAGCCAAGAGCCTACAGGGAACCACGGACATCAGCTCAATAGCCCAGAAGGAGCCGGGTCCTACTGATAACCATCTGTGCATCACACTAAGAGGACAACTTGGTTGTGACTTATATGTGACCCGACACCAGGGATCCATGTAAGCAATGTCTGGACTCCTGCTCCAGAGAAAGTGACAATAATTTTGAATTTCAGCAGTTTATTTTTGTAATAATAGGTCATACATCAGCTCATGCCTATTTTAATAGCATTATATATATTTTTAAAACATCAGTTTTTTATATAACATACATATATACAGGAAAGATAAAAAACTGTTCTAGTGGCTGTCTGGAAATAAAAAACAATTTGTTAAATTACAGTATAGTTTATGATGAATTTGATTCCAATTGGAATAAGATAACAATAAGATATGATATGATTCCAATTGGAATAAGATAACAATAAGGAAATGTTGTAATCTATAATATTTAGTTTTCTGAACAAAACTCTATTGCTCGTGGCCTTATGTCACCAACCCTAGATATGTTTTTTAAATATGAACTTAATATTCATAATTACAGAAATAGCTTTTCAACTGTTGAAACAGTTTATTCTTTTACTGCCACAAAATATTATGTGCTTGTACAATTGATCGACTACAGTAAGAGCTGATAAGTGATTAATGAGAAAATTATTTAATGTTTTCCTTTAGTACTTCTTATTGAAGGACACAAAACATAGCTGCATGAATCCACTAGCACTAGAAAGCCAGAAGTCAACTAAGAAGACATAGTCTTCAGTTTTATACACGTATTTCTCAAAATAGATTTAATTTCTTTCATTTAATAAATTTTACTGCTGTACTTTTATTAATCAATAGAGGAAACATGAAATGAGATGAGATGAATGGCACTTCGGGAAGGTAATGTGGTGATTTAATTCATCATAAAATATATGTGGAGACATCACAGCCCCAGATGTAATGCAGCTGTTACATTTTTTGAATATTTTCTTAAAGATGTTGGCATTTCTCTATCAAGATTATGCAATGCCTTATCTGCGAGTCATCAAATAATAGTCTTCTCTCAGACTGAACCCTCATCACCACTAACAGATTTGTGGCATCACTGTCAATATCTAGGACAATCTTAAGGCATTTCTATATTTAAAAAGTTAAATAATGCATGCAGTTAATTGAACTGCATCCCTCTGGGTTACATATTCCTTACAATTGAAACACAGAACATGGATGCACAAAGCAGCAGTAGTGGTTGTGTGGTGAGCGAGTTAGGTCTGAGCACCGACCTGCTAGAGTTCATGGCTTCTTGGCTGTGGTCATGGTGAACAAAGGGTACCCTTGAACTCCCAAGAGAAACAATGCCTTCATTGTCTTCAGTGTTAGCATACAAAGGAGCATAGCACTCTTGTTCACTGGGGTATGATTCACTTTTATAGCCTTCCTGCCTAAAGGAGATTAAATCATCTTTATTTTCAATGTGTTCCCTTATTTTCCAGTACAGCATTATTCAAAATTTTGTTCATTGTGTGATTTGTTCTTTTGTTTGGCTTCCAGATTTTTCTTCCATAAGGGAAGAAAATTATAGTTTTTACTTAACATAATGTGAAAGAATGTCCTTAGAAATATATGGGGCAGCTGCTGAAGGCAATTTTAGTAAATATAAATAGGACCAACGTTACCACCTAGGACATAGTGCCAATTGCCTTAAGTTATAAAAGCTTAAATAAACATGTATGGGGGCTGCAGATGGACCTCAGTGGTGAGTGCCTAGCAAGGGAGAGCCCTGCTTTCAAACCCACATACCACAGCACACCACACACACACACACACACACACACACACACACACACAATTGGGATAATGCAATTTCTCGCTCATCAAAGAATCATTTTCTGAAAAAGACACCTTGCATCATAGATGTATGCAGAGCAGTTCAAAAAATTTTGAAAGAGAAAAGTTTTATCTAAAAGATCAATTTTGGAATTAGTTATCTTTTCGCCCATCTCAGCACACTGAATACACTCTGAAGAAAGTATTCAATGAGTTAATGTAATTGGCATAAGTACTGGTATTGGTACTGAAAAAAGCACAAGCTTAATATTTAAATATTGATTGGTACTGAAAACACCACAAGCTCAATCATAGGATTATATCGTAGGATTATAAACATAGAATTATATCAGGTGAATCAGGTGTGTGTATATATACATATGCATATATATAAGTATATATATGTATATATATGTATATATATGTATATATGCACACACCCTCACACACACATGGTAACTAAGATAATTGTGCTACTAATTGCTATCGGTTCATTGAAAGGAACAGCCAGTGCTTATATTGTCTGATCAATTTTGCACGGGCATGAAACAACTACTTTGAAGATAAAAGTATTCTATATAACAGAATTCTATATACTATATTGGAAATTCTATCTCATATTTTTTTTATTTTATGTATTTGGTAGAGGGTCTCACTACACAGCTCAGACTTGTAGTGGTCATCCTGTTTTCAGCTCCCCAGGACTGAGATTACAGATGTGCGCCACCTTGCCTGGACTCTGTCACTGGCTCAGCACACCCCAGGGGTAGAAGTGGCTTAGAATGCGGGACCAGGGATCAAATCCTGGTCCTTGCGGTTAACACAGCAGATACTTAGTCTGCTAAGCTATCTCACCAGCCCTATCATTTTCATTATTTTTATTCATTCTAAAATTTAAAAATCAGAAAATGATAAATTCTTATTTAAATATTTGAAGAAATAACACTAAAACTAGTGTGTGTGTGTGTGCATGCGTGTGTGTGTTTAGCCCTGAACAGTGTGAGTAAAGTCACTAGCAGAAAGCTAAATGTGTTTGGTGGTTATATCAATGAAGGAATATTTCGCTTTTACTGCAAAATCAGTGTGCTGTATGTTTATAATATGAACATATTGGATTCAAGTGTTAAAAACGAATCGCTAATGCTTCCTAATGATGCTATGAGATCAAAGGATTTGTTTCACTTGAATATTATGTAGTAGGGAAGTGCAAAAACGTGTCAATAAATAAATATTTGAAAATATTGACATGTCAGAAATATCAGAAATGAATTCCTCTTAAAACTTCTAAAAGTAAATAACTCAATAAAGACTTAATTTTGGGGAAAATAATTCTAGAGCTTACACTTTTTCCATAGTAACCAAACTCCATCCCTCATCTCATATATGAATTTTGACAATGGTAACTGGATATAGAAAATGAATCATGAAACTCTAAATGTGAAGGTCACTATTGTTATAGTATGTATTCTAAATTATATAATAAAATGTGGTATTTGGAAGTGAATCAGGCATACCTGTTAAAACTAGGGAGTAGTAGAAGATCCTTGTTAATTTTAGATTCATCGTTCCGTTTGCTACCTAATTGTTCTGTGAAAATCCATAAGGAAGACCTTTCTGTGCAGTTTCTCGTGCATTTACTGCCTGTGAGCCCAGCTGATGAGCTCTATGTTGTAGCTCATGTAGGAAATCTCAGTACTTCTCTAGGCTGAGGCAGGAGGGTACAAGTTCAAATCTCATTTTGGCAATTAAAGAGAATCTGTCTCAAAATTTAAGAAATTGCTAAAATGAAGACGTAGTCACAGATATAAAACAAGGGAACAATTAAGCAATCTTTCACTTGTTCATTTAGTTAGGATTACATGACTAGCTTCTCTATAATGTCTCCTCAAGAATCCCTATCAAATCAATGGTGTACCCACATCAACTGTCAGATTTTCATCTTAGCCTTCTAACTCATTTGGGTTCATTGATTAGCACTTAGGACTAAGGAAAGTCTTAAACATTTCTTTTGTGTCTTTGTTTTGATTTTTTACCACATCAAAGAAACGCCTGATAAATATAACATTCTTTTAAGAGTTATTTATTTATTTTTTGATACAAGGTCTCACTATGGAGCTCAGACTCAAAGTGATCCTCCTGTCTTCACCTCCCCAATGCTGGGATTACAGGCCTGGAGCACCACCCCACGTTTAGTGTTGGCTGACATGGCATGTGGTACTGGAGATTGCCTCAGGTCCTTATGCTTGCCAGGCAGGCACTTCGACCACTGAGGTATCTTCCCAGCCGTTAATATATTCTTTAATGTTTGTATTTCCAAATGCATGTTAATTTCATAACGGTTGAAATAAGATAGCTTCAGTAATTTTGGAAAGACACTGAAGAGAAACAAAACAATTCTTAACACCCAAGCAACTTTGCATAAAAAAGTTCATGAAAGTATATATTTCTAACTCTTAAAATTCTTTTGTTGTTGTTGTTATTGTTGTTG
>NDGN011240225.1:0-12534 GCA_002564285.1 Tympanoctomys barrerae | reverse complement strand
TACAGCCTCCCAAGAGCTGGGATTACAGGCATGTGCCACCATGCCCAGTCTCAATTGCCATCTTAGCGAGCCCCAGGGGTGGGGCCAGCACAGCAGGCCTGGGGATCGAACCCCTGGCCTCTGCACCTGTTTGTAGGTGCTTTAATCTGCTGAGCTATTTGGCCGGCCCTAGTTATCTTTTTTATTGGTTAAGATTATTTAAACTTCTCCATAAAACACTTTATGCTGAGAAACAATTCATACAAATCATAGTATAATCTTGGCTTTAGTATGGAATTTTCTACAAATATGATAAACTCAGCCTCATTGTTGAACAGACCATAATATCATGGAATAAGACATCCATGTCAATTTTATCTTTCTATTATTTTCAGCATGTTTAATCAATAATTTGACAGATTTCAGAGTAGGCCCATAATTAGGAATTTAGATTGCTGGAAGCCAGAAATGAGACTCAAAACTTTTTCAGCTTTTGATAGGAAATTATTATATGCAAGATGAATAAAATTAGAATTCTAAAAGCAGATTGAAAAGACTAATGTGTCATTTCAGGCAAGTGAAAATTTTCCTACTTTAAATTTATGCGTTTGATTTCACTGAAATCAAATGTGGTTCAATATCAGAGTTCTAAAAGCAAATACATATTTAGGCTGTATTTATATAATAATGATAATTTTAGAAGTAAACTTTTCAGAAATTCAATGAATTTTGCATGCTGAAAATGAAAACAGAATAATTCACAATATATGAAATATCAGTCATAGCTTACAGAGTTTTGAAGTTTTTTGACCTAAGGAAGATAGAACTGAGGAGTAATATAATTTTTTGTGTAAAATTGTAAGTACTGGTATGAAGGTAAAGACAATTGTATACTCCATCAACAAATAGAAGAAATAATTTCATATCTTTCCAATAATGGTGTTGTAGTATTAGGGAAAAATGGTTAGCTTTTCTTGATTAGTTTTTGTTTTATTGATTAAAGATCAGAAATTGGCAAAAAATGTGTACATGTTCCTCTGTACATTAATTTATTTAAAGCAAAATTTAAATATTTCTCTTAAAATATTTTGGGGAATAAAAATGTCATCTGTAGAATGCTGCAAGGATTTGTGGATATTGAGCACCACTGTATACCATATGTAAATAATTAAAAAGGAGGAAAAGGATGATGCATATTTCTTCATAAAATATGAAAATAGTATATTTTCTAATGCTATGCAAAGTCTAGGAGTGATTTCTAACTTGTTAGGTTTCTGAAAACCCATTGCAATTTTTCTCTTTCTGGTTCTTACACGAAGGAGACAATACAATGTTTCACATGTGGGTCTGATTCAAAAGAAAGTTACTGAGTTGAGGAGACGTTCAGGAGAGGGAGTGTATAAACTTTTTCCTTTTTTTCTTTCTTCTTCTAATTTTGCATGCATATATCCGGTAATATGACTAACTGGTTGGAAGAGAACTCTGTATTAGAACAAATGCTGTGACATTCATATTTATTAAGTGAAATTCTGTATCACTTGTAACTTTTTCTGTTTTAATTCTAATTTGTAGAGCTGGTGAGATGGCTCGGAGGACTAAATGCCTGCTTAAGCAAGTGCAGGGACCAGGATTTGGTACTGGGTCCTGCATGCTATGCCAGCCCAGGTGCACTGAGCCAGCCACCAAGACTGTGAGTGGTGGCACACTCCTTTAATCCCAGTGCTAGGGAGGCTGAAAACAGGAGGATCACCAAGAGTCTGAGCAGCGTAGTGAGACCCTGTACCAAATAAGTGAAAGAAAATTCTAACATGTACTCTCTTCATAATAATAATAAAAGCCACTGCAAGCTTGGCTGCTTAGTGAAATCATCTGGATTTTTTTTTTCTGGATTCAATTTAATGCCATGACTCATAGTCATGGCATCATGAGGTTTAACAAAGATGTCTTCATCTGTTGAAAAACCATGATTTGTATATGTGTGCCTTTGTAACTTAGAACTTAAAGTACTAAGATTATATCTATTGATCTATTCCCTGAGCTGATTAAACTGTAAATACTGCACAAAGAATTGCACTTAGTCCTAGGATGTCTCTTAGGTGTCCATACAAAACATGCTGAAAACTGGCGCGATGTATGTCAAAAGTTAGAGACCAACTGGTGAGCATCAACCATGTATGTGAGTAGTTACATGATGTTGGCACTTTACATTCCTCTACAACACCTGCAATTAGTTGAACACAACCAAAGCCATGACACTTCAGATTTGTTTTCCTATGTAGAAGATTTATGTATTTTCTTTTCGTAGAAGAAATGTTCATAACATAGTTCAAGCCACCAGCATTTCAATGTTTTTTTTTTTAAATCTAACTCTAGCTCTTTTCTGGGAAATTATTAAAATACCAGGAGGATACCTACAGAAGTAAAAGAAACATGGTTTACAGAATATTTATTCTATGTATTTCAATAATCAGTATAATAATAATTATTGGTTGTGTACTTTGGCATTATCCTATTACTATTTATCAATTCATACATCAACAAGAAAATACTGATCTAGCAGAATCACACATATTTTTACCAAATATGTTATGTCATGTTATTCATATTCAATATAAAATTCACATTGCAATTACATGGATTATTTCCTTCCACTGAACGGTAGAATGTTATTCACTGCAGAAGAAATATTTAAAATTTATTGAAGCAAAACACGCTTTTGTAGAGGTGGACTAAGAAAAGAGTTTCTACGTCTCTGTTCTAAATTGCATTCAAGTGGTTTTAAGTGTTCACTTATCTACAAAAGATGACTAACCTTTGAGATCGTGACTGCACTAGGGAGCCCTGACACAATGATTTTGGAATGAGGCAAGTGCTGAAAACACAATTACATGGTATTATTTTTTCCCCATCTCATGTTACAGCCATAATCAGATTGGAAATCTATAGTCAGGGATAATGAAGCACCGAGACAATTGTCCATATCACTCAAGCCAAAGGAACACTTTGATTTGCAATTCTGCACCTAGATGATTGGGGGCAGAGTGCTGCTTGGCGTGGGTGATTTGGGTCATTGTTTCAGTTCTCCACTTCATCTTGCTATGATGAATTGCCCACAAGCAAATGTATGAGCTACCGTACTCACTCAGAGCAGTGGAAATATGTGCATATTTTGTAGGATGCAAAGTTTGCAAATGTTTAAAGGAATATAAAACTGAAAACTACTGAAGGCATCATTTACATATTTTCAATACCTCCTTTACAGAAAATAAATTACAGTATGCAGGCTCACACATGTTCACTAAATTACATTTTAGTATGGCTATTTATCACTCCACTATTTCTGAAAATTAAACAATTCTTAAAAATTTGTTCATCGCAAACGATTAGGAAAGAAACAAATAAAACTCTTTGAAATTAAACATGACTAAACAACAATTCGCTTAGGGTCCCCAGTTACCGGAGTAAAATATTCACTCCGAAGCTGAAGAACCAGAATATGTGAAGAACATCTGCCTACCGCAGGTCATGTTTGGAGTTCATGACTTCCCTGTTCTTGTGGCCATGGGTTATGAATGGTGCACACTAAATAGTAACCAGAAGCCACCCACATTCCTCAGAGCAGATCACCGTCCTTGCCTCTGTCTCCCTCTGGAAAGCCTCACTTGTGATCTATGCCACAAGCACCACAGCAATCAATGCTGATGAATGACTAGAAATGATTTCTTTATTCCAGTCCTCACTAAGGGGAAAGTTTCTATTATCTCCTTCAACATCTTCACTCCATCAATTTGACAGCAGCGGGCTGCTCCACACTTCACTGCTTTCACTTTGGAACAATATTCTACTTATCTGTGCTTCGAACAAGAAAGAAAAATGAAAAATAATAAAGGCTGGAGAAAACGTCTTGTTTGCACACATATAAACACCATCATTCATTCTTCTTTTAATTGTTGTTCCAAATTGCCCTGGACACAATAATTTAAAACAAAGTGGCAGAGTAAAGATTGATAGATGGTAGGTCTTAAATTATAAAGCATTAGGTAAAATAAAGTTTTACTTGATGGAAAAGAAAAAAGAGAAAAAGTCAAACATTTTGTTTCTGTCCCCATTTTGAAGCTCATTTATATGATGCATTTGTTCAGTTTCAGGGGTTGGATGGCACCTTAACTTCCTCCTGAGATTTTGTTCTGGAAACTGGCAGCTGCGATGCACACCCAACAGGCCCACGCTGGGACTAGGGAAGTGTTTTACTCTCTCCTTTTGTGAATCCTGTCTCTCTCGGTGGAGCAGGAGAATATTCTGGAAAAAGGCAAGATATGAACTGGTCCTTTCGGAAGCCAGTCAGCAGGCTTTGGGAAAGAAAAGCTTCTGAGGTAACAGGACAGGAGGCCAGAGAGAACCTTCTTAGAACAAAAAAAAAAAAAAAGAAAAAAAAAAAAAAAAAAAAGAAAAGAACAACATGGAAACTGCTTGAGCATTAATTACTAGGATTAAGATTTACCATATTTTATTTTCTGCGGGAACTTTTCTTATTGCTACAAAGACGCCCTTCTGGCACGCACAGAGCACATTTTGCCCAGCGACAAGCTCGGGCCCCTCCGAGTCCTGGCTAAGCAGTCCACACAGGCTTGCGGAGAGTGTGGATGGTGCTGCCTCACACTCCGGGCAGTGACCACCAGGGAGCCTGAATCTGCGCTGCCAGGAAAGTGAATCTCAGGTGCGACACCCTCGCCTCTTCCTCCAGCGTTTCCGTGTACATCGCTGACAATGTACCTGTGAAATTGAATCTTTCCAAATGGAATCACTTATGCTTAAGAGCACAGATCATGTCATTTCCATGACGGAAAACCCTCCAAACTACAATGTGAAATATTTCATTGATTATGTGCTTGTAAAACACAAGTGGTCTGTCATTTCATTTTATTCTGGCTTGCATCAGTGCTGTATTATGGATGAGGATTAAGGCAAAAAAGAAAAGAAAGGCTTAGGAGAAAAGCCATGGGCTAAACTTCAGCACACGTAACAGGAGTCACCTCAACTCACATTCTCTAGTTACCACCAGTAAGGGCTGAAGGGTATCCCATCAGCAGCTTGCAATCTTGGTCTTTAGTCACAGGAACACACAAATGCTCCTGTTTGCTTGCTCTTCTGACATTGACAAATCATAATTCAAAACTGTATCTTCAGATCCTGAGGATATACCTCCAAATCTTATAGCATAAACAAAAGGAGGATGGAAACAATTTCTACTAAAAGTAAATCAGTCTCCATTTTTTTTCCTGCCCTCTTCTTAGCTAGATTACTTCTTAGCTATAGTACTGATTATGCGGCACTTGTGGTGCCTTCATTAGTAAAGTTAAACTAAGTGTCTTTCTAGGTAGAGTGGAATATTCTGGGTAGGTGTAGTTATTACTGTATATAAAATTGTAAATGTACCATATAGATAAGAGCTCTGAGACATTAGCATTTTGAATTTTTCCCTCAAGTGAGTAAAAAAAAAAATTCTTCTAGTTTGCTATGTCACATACTCTTTGGGATCAAAGTTAAGAACATAACACTACACAATAAGAGAATTGTCAAAAGCAGATTATCTCAAGGCTTCTTGCACTTAAAACCTAGTCATGCTGCTGAGATTTTGCAGTAAACTTACCTCCTGTCCTTCAGTTTTCTTATTTGTAACTTACTACCAAGTAATTATACCTACCACTCTCAGACATTAGAAAAAATAATTTAATATTTCTAAAATGATTAGAAAATGCTTCGGATCTGGTAAACCCTTTATAAATTTTTGCTAAAAGACATTTTGAATAATGATTTATTTTTTGGAAATTTTGATACAGGTGTATCTTTTTCTCTGTTTCCAGAAGTCAAGTGACAGAAATGCAAGCCAAATCATGAAAAATTAGTCTGTTTGTACAACGTGATAGAATATCTCATAACAGCTCAAAATTAGAAAGGCAGCAGAATAAGTGAAACAGCTACAATGTGAGAGACGGCGTGTGCTAAGTGCTCAGCTAAGCTTTTAATATATTTGTAATAAAGCTTTAGAAACTACCAACCTTGGTGTTAATCAGAGTTAGATTTTAGGAGCACTAAAAGGACCTATAAATAATGAGATTCTGAAAAAGGGAAGATACCAATAATTGAGCACTCTCTGGAGTTCAACAGTTTGCTTTTTTCAGACAGAAGCAGTTTATAGCACTTTGGAAGAAGTCAATATCCAAAAATTCATTTTTCTATTTGTTTAGCTTAGGCCTTTGGCCTCCGTGTCGCAGCTCTTTTGGCAGAGGCGCTCCTACTTTCCACAGGTGCGTTTCCTCCAGCAGATTTATCTGCCTCATAAAAACTCTATAGAGCTCATAAATGCAGACTCTCAATCCTATAGGTGCCGCTGATCCGCAAGTTTTATTTTATCTTTCAGACTGATGAAAATGGCATCGCCTTGTTGGGAGACGCCGGTAGGAGCGGCAGAGAATGGTGCTGCTGGAGCAAGGGAGGCTGCGGGGAGA
Organism: Tympanoctomys barrerae; assembly: GCA_002564285.1. Classification (NCBI taxonomy): domain Eukaryota; kingdom Metazoa; phylum Chordata; class Mammalia; order Rodentia; family Octodontidae; genus Tympanoctomys; species Tympanoctomys barrerae. The sequence continues at coordinate 6,046 of NDGN011240225.1, read as the reverse complement.
GAGGGAGCTGCTAACTGGGAGCTGCAGGGAAGGAGGGATTCGCAGCAAGAGCTCCAGGGAGTGAGTGCAGCTCCTGAGAACCAGAGCCAGGAAATGGAACAGCGGCTCACGGGGGAGGAAAAGCAGGTTGAAACACGCGCCTTGTATTAGCTTTCTTTATGACAATCTGTCCAGACTCTCGGGACAATCTAGGTACTTTTCACAAACCCAGCTAGTGTGAATCTGAGAATAAAAAGCAAAATTAAGAGCTGATGGTATTTTTAAAATAGGTATTTCATTAAAAGAAGCTAACTCTAGAAATATAGATAGAATAACAAACATTGGTAAATGCTTATCATGTATGTGATGAAATAGGGGCAGCACCACAATATTTCTCTGGGTTGGGAAGCAGAATTAGAAGTGGAAAAAATGTTAAAGACACTAACGTAGGATTTATTTTATTTTATTGTTATTTTTTATATGTATTTTAGTCCAGGGACCACGTGATCTCACTACATTGAAGACACTAACGTAGGATTTATTTTATTTTATTGTTATTTTTATATGTATTTTAGTCCAAGGACCACGTGATCTCACTACATTGATCGGACTCGTAATGATCCTCCTGTTTTCAGTCTCCAAAGAGCTGGAATTAGAGATACATGCCACTATGCCCAGTCGCAGTCGCAGTTGCAATCCCTGCATCTGCCTAAGCAGGTGCTTTAGTCCGCTGAGCCCTCTGGCCAGCCCTCAGGGTTACTACTACTGCAATTCTGAGAGTAGAGAGAGGGCAAACGTTTATTATTTTTTGAGGAAGGACACACATAGCGCTTTATGGATGCCACCACTTTTCTAAGAGTTGTACCTGTTTTCCTGCATCCCGTTTTCACTAGAACCTCCTAAGGCAGGAGCTTCTGTGACCCACATTTCACAGAAAGTGATTGTTAGAGGAGTTAAGCTAAAGCAGCTGGCTGTTCCGTGCAGAGGCCAAGGATGAACTTCAGGTCACGTCTGCTAACTAAGGCTCCAGCTCCCGTCGCCCAAGTGAAGGAAGCCTCTTCAGATCAAGGCCACGTTATCAACCGGAATAATTGCAACTCAAACGGACATGAATTCAGGCAGTCTCATACCAGACTCTGCATTCTATTTTTACTTATTTATTTATTTCTTCTTTTTATTTGTTTTTCCTTTTTCTGGGACTGGCGACTTGGCACTTGCAAAGTGGCTTATGCCACTAAGTTATCTCCCCAGACCCTAGATTCTGCATTTGAAAATTCATGCTAAATGCACTATATATGAAGGATGAAGGATTATAAGGAATCAGAAATATTCCCAAAGGATCTACCTCTGATTTCTATTACAGCAGTCCCTTGCTATTTCGTGTTTTGACTTTCGCGGTCTCACTATTTTGCGGCGTTTCAAACAATATTAATCAAAATTATTTATCGCAGGTTTTTCACTATATTGCGGGATTTTGCAGTACCGGACAGTATATGTACGTTGTTAAAATTACATAGGTTTACCAGTTTAGAAAATGGTTTAGAACATTAGTAGTGTTTCTAGAAGTGTGAGAAAGGTTTAAAAGAATGTGGGAAGGTTTTTGAAAGCTGTAAAATGTAGATACATGCTAAAGTAAATATACCATTGCCACAACTCTGATTTTCATTTATCTCGGGGGTGTCTGGAACGTAAACACCGTGCTAAGTAAGCGGCCACTGTGTATTGTTCCTTGCTCCTTAAACTTGAGGGAGAGGGGAGGGAAAGGAAGGAAGAGAAAGTGAAAAGAAAGAATAAGTATCATCCGGGAGTACTCACTCTCCCCAGTGGATGGAATCATGCACTGCAGACTTATACTAATAAAAACCAAAACCGAAAATAACACACACATGAGAACAGAAAAAAACAAACAAAAAAAAAAGGTGATTCACAAGTTTCGTTTTCTTTTGTTGTGACCAGGGATTGAACTCAAGAGCTTGCTCCTGGCAGGCAGGTGCTTGCACTGTGAAGGTATCTCCCTGGCCCTTCCAGGTTCAGTTTCATCAGTTGATGGATGTAACCACTGTGTGAAAAGTTACACTTTGGTTGTGGTCGTGATGTAAATCATAGCATGTAAATTAGATGCATACATGAAAACAAGTCTTAACATGATTCTGTCTACAAAAACTCTGGAGGATAGAAGTGCTTTTGCAACTTCCTTTTTTACATTCTGGGAGACTGACCTGCAGGAATTTTTTTTTTTTTTTTAATTCTGTTTGGTACTGGGGGTCAAACCTAGGGCCTTGTCTTTACCAGGCAAGCTCCTAAGCCACTAAGCTATCTCCTTCTCCCAACCCGCAGGATCGTATCCTCCGTTGGCTGCAGCCGCTGGGTGCAGGACTGGGGGGTACAGGGCGGAAGCAGGAACAGAAGGTCTGGACGCTTAGTGCCCCAAATGTCTCCATCTTTGACCCAAACTGTAAGCACAGCCTCTTCCACTTCACCTTTTCTCTCCTTGTAAGGGCCACACTCTCACGCTGCGACTAACCGCATTGCGGCATCATTCGCATGTTACCACACCTTGCTCATGTTTGTGAGCGAAGCCTTGTGAGCTGCACAGGAAGGAAACCTGTGCCTGGGAACTTTGTTCCCATTTGCTGGACATCGCTCCCTCACCCCTGAGAGTATCAGAGGATTAAGAGTGTTTCTGAATGCTAATGTGATGACGAATGAGGGAGAGTCCTTGTGTAACCTCGGCACAGGGAATGATTGTAGAAAATACTAAGCCATGATTAGAAAGGGAGAACTTTTCGCTCACTCCTCCAGCCCTGAGTTGGGGGCAGAGCCTGAAGGCTGAGCGGATCAGGCGTGGTCAATGACTTCAGGAAGCATGCCTGTGGAAGGAAGCCGCTATAAAAATACAAAGGACACAGTTCTCTGAGCTTCTGCAAAGCTGAACACGCGGAGGTGTGTGCAGGCTGCCACGCCCTGCAGGAACCCGAATCCTGAATCTCTCCACCCCACTTCCCTCGGGCGTCTCTTCCATCTGGCCGTTCATTCAAACATTAGCAATATCCTTTATAAAACATAGTACATGCAACTGAGTTATTTTCTTGCATTTTGTAAGTCTCTCCAATAAATCCACTAAACACCAGAAGAGGGTCATTTGAAGATTAATTGATTGCTGCTCTGTCAGAAGGACCAGGCACTACATGAGTCAGGAATTGGCATCGAACTGGAGGCTGTTTTGTGAAATCGAGCCCTGATCTCTGCGGAATTTGACGCTGAGTCCGGTTAGTATCTGAACTGAGCTACAGAGGAGTTAGTAGTGGCCCACGGGAGGATGTAATATCAAAAGTATGTTGAGTGGTACATAGAACAGAAAAAAAAAACAATAACAACTTGAAGAAAATTTAAAATTATTAGCAAACAATGAAGTTCTCCTGTATTTAAAGCACTCCACCATCAAAGTTATCTCGTCTGTTTCTTGACAGGATTCTGACCTACCCAGTTTTCCTCAGTTCCCAATTTATTGGCAAAGAAGCTTCAGCCACATAGTTAATAAATTCAGAGCACACTCAGAGGTACAGGAAGCTAAGCAACAAACAGAAGGGAACAGTTGAACACGAGGACATGGGGACAGGTGTTACAGAGCAGTCCTACAAGCTCTGGACTGTGGAGAGTCCGGACAGAAAGATATCTCAGAAAAGAATATCTGGTGGAAACACAAGGAGGAATAAGAGACAGAAAGGTCGAGGGAACTGCAAGTAAGAGCTTGCTGCTAGAGAACCAGCAGCGGTTCTCCTCGGCATCTCAAAGATGAGAAGGAAAAAGGATAGTGACTGGGTAGCTAAGGTGTAGGGTTTTATCAGGAATATAGCCTCAGTGAGTAGAAAATTTTACCTGATTTCCCCAAAGTCTGACCATAACCACACAATAACTTTGATTTTTAAAGGCAGCTACATGTCAGCCCATATTTGCATACATTTCCTCTGCAATCACGCTGCTATTGTACATGTATTGATAGTGAATAATGCAGTTAAGTTCTTCTGTGCTAAGCGAGAACTAGTGATATCCAAAGTCCAAGTACATAGCTTGAATGTTAGTGTGCAAAACTTTAATTTCAGGCTGATATGCTTCAAAGAATATTTGCTTTGTTTTGTTTTTACTCTGCAAATTTACTGAAATCTTTAATGGATTTCATACACTTTGACTACAAAGAAAAAGGTAATACAGTCCATTGTCTTAATATAAGGGCTTGCATGAACTCTCACATAATTTGCAAAATTTTGTTTTCCTGAGGTTGATCAGGTTTTTACGTAATAACACAGTCATTGAATTTAGTGACGTGTCTTGCCTTTGTTAGCAGTCTGATTTAAGAACTGCACCAGATTTATCAGGGAGGGAAAATGATAGTGCAGATCACGCAGACAGCAGACAGGTCTTTAAAAGCAGAGAAAATTAACTATGAAGGAGAATAGGTTCTGGAATCTGATGCTCTGACACAGATAAATGTTTCTTTTTTACGTGTCTATCTAGAAGATTAGAACAATAATATCTATCTCAGAATATATGAGGATAATATGAATCTACATACATAAATTAACAAGATACAGTGTCTGCAACAATCAGACATCATTATTAATGACATTAATACATGTATCATACTGAAAGTTTCTGGTTATGTTAATATTTTGATAGTCTTATTAAAACAGCATGCCGGGAAAGACTGGTACATTAGTCACATAATATTTAATAAAATCTTACACTCACATAATTCCTCTTTATCACAAAACCATTTAGTGAATATTATATGATCAGCTTGTGCCACGTGAGTTTATAGATGACTTGAAGTTCAACTTTTCTTGAGCAAATTTCAGTGTACTTGGTGCCATTTGTTAGCACGAGCAATTTGAATAGTAACTTAATAAATTTTTGGTTATAGTGGTAAGCAATACTAAAAGTTGGAGGATCTAAACATTTTTTTAATATGTGGAGAGCCATTATTACTGGGGAGCTAATTCTTCTAACTCTTTATTTTGATAATACATTTTTTTAAAAGTCATAAAAGGTCTCCTATAATTTCTTTTAGATAGCTTTCTTAGTAAAACAACAAAAATATTTTAAAACATAGTTTTAAAACATTAAAGAGGTAAAAGTATTGTGATTTAATAAAAAGTATTTTCTGGGCTTTTATTTGTGGAGATAAGACATAAGTTATTAGAATCACCTGTGTCCACTCTTGTAAATTAACTGCATGCTGCAACTGGTTTTATATTCATACTTCTAAAATAAGCAACGGCTGAGGGAAAGAAAATAGATGTCTGAGAGGATCCAAGTTTTGCCTATCGGATCAGTTAAATGCTTCAAATAATTGTATGTTTATATTTCAACATTCATGTTAAAAGTTGAAAAAAAAGTTATTTAACTGAAATGATATACCAAAATGAATTGCAAAAAAGGAAAAAAAATCAAAACTCCAATTATAAAGAAGAACTAGAACAAGGCAATCAACAAAGAATATTTAGTTGCATCATTAATTTGGAATTTCATAACTCCAAAGAATAAAAACAATATAAGGACCCTTTGCACATACCTTTCTAACATATTAAGAAAACATTTCTAAATAATTAGATTTTTTTAGATTAACTCTGAATCTATTGTTTTATTCAAAACAATTGTCTGTATAAACATGGGCATCTTAGATCTTTATCAATAAGAGCATTTTATTATTTTCATCCTATTATTTTATCAAATGAATCCAACCAGAATTGGTTGGATCATCCACTTAAGTGACATGTACCCATTAGTGTGCAATAATTTCCTTTTTTCACAGGATATGTTACACTGAAACTAGCATTTTTTTTTTATTTCAAATGTAGTTGAATATTGGCAATGTCAGATAAATCTACCACGTATATGTAGTATCTAGTATATGGTTACTCAGTTACTTAGGAATGACTGTCTGAATAATGTTATCATACACGGGCTTTTACAGTTACTTTAAAATGTCTTGCATATGTTATATATAAATATTATATATTATATTATATTTATTTATTTCACTATGTCAGTTGGACTTGCAGTGACC
>NDGN011240180.1:0-11320 GCA_002564285.1 Tympanoctomys barrerae | reverse complement strand
AAATACAAAAAAAAAAAAAAAAAAGAAAGAAAGAAAGAAAGAAAGAAAGAAAGAAAGAGAAAAAAATGAAAAAAGAAAGAAATGAAGAAATATAGTGTTAGGGTTTGTATTTTGTTGTCCCTCCGAAGCCTCATGCAGTCACTGGGGTAGACATCTATAGTTTGTGATTAATTGATGTTCCAATGCTGGGATTATGGGTGTATGTGCTGCTGTGAATGCTATAATCATGGAGGCCTTGAATGCAATATAAGGAAAGGAGAGGGGCTTGTTCTTTGCCACTGCTACTATGGCTTATCCCTTTTTCTCTTGCTGCTTTGCAGTTTTCTCCCACCATGAACTGCTGCCCTCTGTCATGTGCCCACTCTGCCTTGGAGCCAGATGATTCTGGATTGAAACCTCCACATACTGTGAGCTAAATAAACATCTCCTTCTTTAATTTGAAGTGTTAGGTGATTTGTCACAGAAACAAGACAAAAGTAACCAAAACATGCAGTTACCACTGGCAGCACATTCCAGTGACACAGAAAAAGTCACAGTACTGCTTTACTTGTATGACACATTCTGCTTAGTGAAGTGGATGCATTCTAAATCAAACTAAAATTATGGAGGGAGGCTATAAATAAATGTTGAGATGTTTGAGATATATCAAACATTAGCAACGATTTTGAAAGAGATCAAGTGCAGGGCTTCTTTTTCTCAGTTAGTGCATGAGCACCTGCTTTGGCTTTCAAAAACTTTGAGCCACACTCAGCCATAAATCACTATCCAACTGAAATGCATTGGATCTGCAACCCATGTAGGAATAATCGAAGTGAAATGACTCTATCAATGCTAAAAGGGGATCAACTGCTTGAAGTAAGAAATGACAATGACCTTCAATGCATGTTTATATCCAGACGAGATTGCCACAGAAGCACCATAAGCCTCCTTCTATTTCCAATATATCCAGTATCTGTGAAGCAAGATTTTCTGAAGTGATAGAGACAACTACAAAATTCTGGAGTAGACTGGACATGAGCAACACATTTTGGGTGTCTCTCTCCATCTCCAGGTGGAACTATTAAGTTGTGGGAAAATAATCTCAGAATTTTCCCAGTGATACTGCATTGGGATGAGTTATATAATTACAATATAATAATTAGAATAGACATAAAGGGTACTATGCATGCAATGTATTTGATTCATACCCAAAGCATCCTCATTCCAGTCTGTGGAAAAATTGTCTTCAACAACACTGTTCTTTGCTGCTGGGAACAGATTCCCTTAAAGCATTTTGACTCATCAGTGCTATGTTAACCCACAGATGTGTTTGTTAGTGTGTGAATTGTATTGGACCCATTTTTAGTCACAAGACATAAAATGGAAATGAAGTTTTAAAAGGTTAATACAAACGTTGGTTGGATGTGGTGGTGCTCACCAGAGATTGAGGCAGGAGGTTTGGGAGTTCAAGGCTACAATGAGCAATGAGACAGTGTCCCCGAACACCACAAAACAGACAAGAGTAGAGGGCTATGAATGCAATGCAGTGTACCTTGGTTCAGTCCTCTCTGCTCAAAAATATGTAACTAGCATTTTTTTTTTTTTTAGTGGAACCTGGGATTGAACTCAGGCCCTTGTGCTTGCCAGGGAAGTATTTATTCCACTGAGCTATCTCCCCAACCCCTATATAACTATTTAAGATCTAAAAATACATTTTTATATAATGTCTCAGATAAAATAAAAGTGCTAACTTTAGGAAGTATTGGTCTTTGTGTTGATTGGTTAACAAAATGGCACAAACATGAACAAACTAAAAATGTCATTCCAAAAAAACCTACTTTAGAGCACATTAAAATATTCCATACAATTATAGGGAAAGGTGGGGTGATAAAAGCAGAAAGTAATGAATTAAAAGCAGTGAATAAAAAAGTTAACTTTTTAGAAAATTGTATAGAGCATATGGCAGGAATTCTAAATACGTTAATGATAAAAGAAGCAATGCAAAAATTGTGCTGGAGGAATGATCTCTCAAGTGTTTATCTCAGGAAGTGGACACATTCTGTGAAAATTCTAGGCACACAAGCACACAAACTGTGCTAAATATATCAGTTACAATATATCAGTTACCACATTTCTTTGAGGGTGCAAGATTAGGGAGAGTAGGGCCAGTGATATAGCTCAGAGGACTAAGCGCTTGCTTAGGTAAACTCAGGGGCCAGGATTGGATCCCTGGAACCGCATGCTACACTGGTGCACCCCCAGGGGCACACTGAGTGGGCGATGGAGACCAGGCATGGTGTTGCATGCCTGTAATCCCAGCATAGAGAGGCACAAATCAGGAGGTTCACTAAGAGTATGAGCTGTGTAGTAATACCCTGGAAAAAAAAATCTTAGGGCCAGCCAGATAGCTCAGTGGACTAAAGACCCTGCTTAGGCAGAGTGCAGTGGCTGGGGTTCTATAACTTAAGTGCCATGCCAGCTCCGCCCCCAGGTGCACTGAAACAGTGATTGAGACTGAGCATGGTGGTGTGCCCATAATCCCAGCATTTGGGAGGCTAAAAACAGGAGAATCACTAGGAGTCTAATCTATGTAGTGAGACCCACTAGACCCTGCAGACTCTGTACGAAATACACACACACACACACACACACACACACACACACACACGATTAGGGAGAGTGTGGTTACCACTGTGAGAGAAGGGATAAGTGATTAAACAGACCTCCATTCTATAGTTATTCAGTATTACACTTAGAAAATTAAATTTCTGAATTTCTTAGTAGCTAAAATAGCCATATTGCAAGCCCAGAGAAAGATGCAAAATACAAATTATAGATCAATGCTACTTATAAAGATAGACCTTAAAGTTTTTAAAAAGAAACTATTCTTATTCACTTTATTTCTCTTTCTTATCTAATGGCTCTGGCTAATGTTTCCAGAACTATATTGAACAGGAGTGGTGATAGAAGACATCCTTGTCTTATACATGTTTTTAGAGTAAAAGCTTTCAGTTTTTCTCCAGTTAGGATGATTTTGGTTGTCGGTTTTTCATAGATGGATTTTATCAGATTGAAGTATAGTGTATCTATTTCAATTTTCTGTAGTGCTTTGAACATGAATGAGTGCTATACTTTGGCCAAAAGCTTTTTCTGCATCTTATTCTTCTAAATGTGTACCATTTCTATTGTCTTAGCAATTAGTATCTTCTCTTTATATTATAAGAAAAAATTAAAGTTTATTGAAAGTAAGCATTAATGTCAAATTATTTGACCAATTTTGTATACCTATATCTATTAATCTGAACAACAAATTTGATAATAAAAATACATAGTATAACAACCATTGTTAAATTTTTATTCTTATTTTGAAACTCTGTTTCATGTGCACTCTCCCTTGTTAGAATTTTAAGGATAATGGAAGATCAGAAAATATATTAATATAATTTATATAATCAATAAGTCAAAGAAGAAAAATTAGCTGCAGAGATGCTGAGGAGGCACATGAAAAAAGCTATATTTGCAGCCCCCTCTTGTAAAAAAGTACCCAAGATAAATCAACTTAACAAGATGAAAGTTATGCTTTGGCTCCATGTTTTTTGGTGGTTTCAGCCTATGGGCAGTTTACTGTTGCAGTTGGCTTGTGGGGAGGTACCACATCGTGGTAGAGGGCACATGATGGAGCAAAGATGCTAATATAATGGCTGAGAAGCAAAAGAGAAATGGGAGATGGATAAATTCCCACAATTCCTTCAAGAAAATGACCCTAGTAAACAAAAAGCTCCCATCAGGCTCTCATTTTAAAGTTGAAACACCTCTTAATAATGACAAGTTTGAGATCAACCCTGTAATACATGGGCCTTTGGGAAATATTTTGAATCCAAACTATGGCTAAGATCTCCTTTCAGTCTGTAGAAAACCTCACAGAAACCTGAATAACAAGCACTTTGCTAGTACAAACAGTGTGCATCTGAGTCCAATTGTCAAACATTGTACTTAATAGAAGTACATTGTGGTTGCTGGAACAGCACCTAAGATGCCTAGCACTCATGTTATTTTGTGCTAGTATGCTTTTAGAAGCTCTAGTCAATGCAATGAGGTGGAAAAAAGAGAAAGGAGTGAGAGGTAAAAAGGTGAGAAGAGAGAAGGAAAGGAAGGAAGGAAAGAAGGAAGGAAGGAAGGAAGGGAGGAAGGAAGGAAGGAAGGAAGGAAAGAAGGAAGGAAGGAAAGGAAAGAGGATGGAGAGTTCCCAATGACTTCCATGTTGGTTGCAGGGACAAAATACCTGACACCTACAACTTAAAGAGAAGAGGTCTAATTTGGCTCACAGATTAAGTCCATGTTTGGTTCATTCCAAAGCAGCACTAGGATGACAGAGGGACATCACAGAGGAAAATGCATTCAACACATCACAGCCAGAAAGCAGAGAGCAAAGGGAGGAGCAGGAGACCCAAATGTTCCCTTCCAGGTCTTGCCGCCAGCCACCCTCCATTAACAGAGCCCCAACTCCTAAGTTCGGCCACTAAACTTATCGAAGAATGAATCCACTGACAGGTTTAGCACCCCAGGATCTACTTACCTGCCAAACACAGGGCTTTCAGGAGACATTCTAGAGCTAAACCGTAATAGAAGAGAGAAAAATAAGAAGGAAAAAATACTTTTAAATAATATAATAGAAATGAACATATGAATATATTATTATCTCCCTGGAAAGACTAAGAAAATCAGCAGAATGGTTAGATAGACTTAGAATATAAGAGATATTTTTAAGCATATGCTTAAAAGCACAAAAATAGATGCTGAAGATCTCTGTAGGTCAAGTTCAGATATATTTGAAACAAAATTCTCATAAATCCACTGTACTGAAACTAAACATCAAACAACACTGCAGGAAATATATATTCAACACACATTCTAAACAAAGCATTGATTTTTTTATATTTAAAAGTGTTGTAATCAATTAGGAAAATGTGTTTCCTTATAAAAATAAGAACAATATCGTGCAATTATAACTGCAAAAGAAATAAAATAACCCCTGAGTGAATGAATACTGTGATCCCATAATCATGGCACTGTACATTAAAACAACGACTTCTCTCTACTTCTATTATACTATCTAAAGTTTATGGCTATTTTGATAAATTGTAACATATTTTGGACAGTTGTTTAGCTTGTCTAAAATGTATTGAAAGATGTATCTACTCTTTGATGTCTGGCATATTTACTGCTATAAATATATCCTAAGAAAATCTTCAAAGATTAAAGACAGGCATTGGTTAAATAAATTATAGGGTATTTATCAATGTAAAACTAATGCTGTGATAATTAATGTAGTTGTGACAAAACTATACTTATTAATATAAAAGGATCCTATAGCTACTTAGGAGAAATGTCTCAAGGGAAATCTCAACAGCTTAAAAAGCTGTCTGTGCTCTTCAGTTTTCATTTTTCTTTTACTGTGTGTATTTAAGCCTATGATTCATGTGGTAAAGTATATCCATCCTAGAAATATCCAATTCACATAACAGTCAAACTATACCTAGAAACTGCTTGGCCTCCTATAAATTCCAGTTCAAATTCCTAGAGAGAGCTGGACAAAGAATATGTAAGTATTAGATGTCTATCCTTAGGTTAACAAAGAAATAGGTTGAGCCATTACAGGTGTGGCTGCTAGAAGCCAAATAGATTTGGAGAACGGATGCTATTACTGCACAAGGGGGAAGAGCTGTAGCCAGATATAAATCCCACAGGTATCAAATAATACATGTACAGTCATAGCCAAATGGTCTCTTAGTTTTCATTCAAATACATCAAGGAATTTCATTCTCCAAAACAGGAAATTCCTTGGAAATTTGAAGAGCAATTTAAATCTTTATTACTGTGGCATGTAATACATATACTTTGTGTTAGCTTTCTGTAATTTTGACAAAATCCTTGAGATGAACAACTTAAAAGGCAGAAGGAAAGGTTTTTATTGGCTGATGGTAACCACAGGCCTGTAGTGGGGAGCACATGGCAGAACAAAGACGGCCACCTTACAGCTATTCTCATAGATCACTAGGAGAGAGTGCTAGTGAGCTTTGTTTTGATAACAAAGGTCCTCCACCAAGCCCTTTGTTTTGTGAACTCAAAGGTGGGTTTGTTATGCCTTTCTGATATCAGATCCATTATGACCCATTTACCTCCCAAAGGCCCCACCCCAGACCACTTCAGTGCTGGGGCCTAAACCAACACATGAATCTGGGGAGAGAGGGCACTTAAAATGGAAAGCATACCAATTTAAATTTAATTAAAGCATTTAAATTTTTCCTGTTTTTTCTTTCAGTCTTAGTCTCTCTTAATCTCTGTGTCTGTGATTTTTCAACTACTCAAAGTTTTACCTCCTCTCTCTACGTGATTAAACTCCTTCATTAGAGAGTCTCACTGGATAAGTCTTTTCCCTTTTTCTTCCATATTCCAGATGGACATAGTTTTTTTTGTGTGTGTGCCTTTCCTGTGTATGTCAAACTGCTGTTGCTTCTTACCCATCATCACCAACAAGTAAGCCCGAAGGATTTATGCTAACAGACACAGCAGCCTTTTGAACTAGCACAGAATTGTGGATATTAGAGTTCTTACAATATTCCTTTATGTGTTGAGAAACTGTTGAAAAATGTAAAACAAAATCTTATCCATTCTTATCACCTGCAGGTTAGATTACGATTGATTTTAAATATGTATTTTATTTTTGTCTTTTTTTTCCTTCCTCAACCTTTTCAAAATTTTATTTAAAAAAATTTATTTCTGGGTGTGGTGATGCACCCCTGTAATCCAGCACTCAAGTTTGAGGCAAGCCTGGGAATTATGTTTAGGGAAATGCAATTACATAGCAAAACCTTTCTCCACTTCCTAAAAAGGAAGAGGTGGTAACACTGCAAGATCCTAGGAATTGGGTGTTGTGAATCTCTACAAAACTCCTTGGTGAACAAACAAAGCAAAAAGAAGCAACAACAACAACAACAAACCCTTCTCAGCCTTAGTCTTTTGCTTTATCATGCCCTGGGAAGTTTTATTGTGCTCTTGAAATTATATGCAACAAAATATATTTGACCAAAATATTTCCATCGAACAAATAATTTTTTATTTGTGCACTGAGAACTGAGGGGAAAAAAAGAAGCAATCTGTCTCATGAGATTTGTAATTCATACAAGAGCCTGCAGGGCTGGCTCAGGGTATAGAAAACTGTATTGGTAGAATAAGGGTGATAAGCTGCAAAAATAATTTAAATATGAAGAAAAATGTGCTAAAGACTCCAGAAAAAGATAAAAAATAAGATATATTCCTCACAGGTGGAACTGATAATATCTAGTGAGGACTACTTCTAAAACTTCCTAGGAGAGGATGGTGTTGGGATTTGAAGGTTGGAAAAGATAAAGGCCCCCCAACACCCATGGTTAGAATAGAATTTAACAAGGAGACTTGCTCAGTGAGTTCTCCATGCCTTGCACACTTCCTGTATATAGGAGGCACTCAGAAATATTTTTCTTGAGTAAAACGAAATTCTTCTTGAGAAATTTAGATATAAGATATTAATTTATAAGAGGCCTGTAACTTTTTATTCCCTTGACATGATACAGATTTTTAAAAGTAATATCTAAGGAGAAGATAGCATTGTGTTACTTTCTATTTAGAAAGGTTGTTCTCAATTCTTGGGGGTTAGAAACTTTTCCCATTACTCTGCCTCATGGATTTTACCAGAAAACTCCATTGTGGGAGGAAGGTGGTTGAGGTGAAACATCAAATAGAATCTCATGTGTCTGGGAATAGGAAGAACAGGGTGGGCATACAAGCCTGGAAAGTAATAGGAAGGGAGTAACATAATGTTTTACCTTCTCATGTTAATCAGGAAAAATCTTTCCAAGCCTGTATTTTTAAATAATATGTTCCACTGGCAAAGAAGTACCTGAGTCACTTCTCAGAGGTGGATGTCTGATTTTCCAAATACTTAGTTCTTTGTAGTTAGCAGAAATCCAACAGTGACATTTAAAACTTATTCTGTTTCTATAATTTGGCCACTCTTTAAACCAAGAGGACTTGTATGTTTAATGGTGTACACCTACGTGATAATTCATGTCAACCACGTACTTACTGCAAAATCTCAAATGTCTTCCTACATAAATCAGTTCTAAGGCCTAAGAAGCTAATTTATTAAAATTTACTTGAGATTCCTGTAACCTTTTTCAGGAAGCAACAGCAGGTATAAAATGTGCAGGCTTTCTTATTTTTTTAATGTGTGCAAAGCCTTCACTCTAGCTTATAAAAAGAAATTCTTTTTTAAGAGTGGTTGAAAAGTCTGGCAGAGATTGGGCAAGAGAGTTATGGACTTTTGAAAAGTTGACATAGCAGATTATGGTAAATTAGAAAATGATCACAGACTATTGTTGGAGGAGATGTCAGACTGAGTTAGATTTTACCAGTACTAAGTGACAATATGGTTATAAATTGAGTTAATGTTATAGGCCACTAGGTTGAATTCACTTCTCCCAGGCACAGTAATGAAAGAGTTAAGTATGCATACACCCCGACCCTTTTGTGTCATGAAGTTGCAGAACAAAATCAAAGACAAAAGGAGGAAGTTAAGGGTGTTTATTAAACATAATGAGAACAAATAAGAAGAAAATGTCTCTTGGTGGATACTCACCAACAGGGGGGCTGGGCGTGATGGAAGTCCTTTGTTCTTTCTTTGATTGGCCTTATACAGATAAACAGAGCAGGGGACTTGTTTTAAACAAGTGATTTTATGGGTTCAGGATTTGAAGAAAAGTAATTATTTAATGGGTTCCACACACAGAGGTCAAACTGTTTACCCTGCATTTCTTAGTTTTTCAGGCCCAGTTAGGACACTAGGGAAAAGCTGTCAACAGACTTAGCATATCTTCTTCCTGAGAAGATAGGCCCTTATCTCCTTATTCTTGCCCTAACCTTTTATCCTGTGTTCTTGTGTTTTCTTTTACATTTCTAAGTTTAACTAGATACCCTATTTAGTTTGTAATGACAGCTATTTTCTTTTCCCTGACCCTATTGTTATGCTGACTGCAGACTCACAATAACTAAACTGAACTATCACAGTAGCAATAATAGTGGGTCAGTGTGCATAGGTTGTAGCTGGTTTGTACTGTTCATTGATAGTGACAATGTTATAGTCTGGGTATCTGATGTCTCTAAGAATCTCATTTCCGGCTTAACAGTGACTAAAGACTTTATATCAACTAGAGAACATCAAAACTCTTTAGCATGAAGGCCAAGCCCCTCTTGCCTGCTGGTCTACACTGCCTAGATCTCATTGCTTCATGCTAGTATCCACTTAAGTCCCACAACAAAATTCAGTGCCATCTCTCCCTCTTTTATACCACTACTTTATTTAGAACCCTCTATTAATGTACTCATCATAGTTAAAGATTTATCTATAACTCAATCACCTTGAGGGCAGAGAACATGGATTATTAATCTGCACAAATAAAACTTGCTAAATAGAGTACAATAAATCCTTGTTAAATAATACATATATGCTCACACTTTGTAAAGAAGCATAACAACCAATGAAGAAATATACTTGATATACACCATAGGCAGAATCTATGAAAGACCTCAGTGACCCTCATCTTTGCACAATTCTGTGGCCTTAAGTGAGGTGAAATTTTTGTATAACATTAACTAACACTCCCACTTTATAGATTATACACATTATATATAATTATAGGCTACATGTTGAGCAAAATGAGAAATTATCTGATTGGGCATAATCTAGTTATATGGATCCTATAGATTTGTCATCTAACTGTGGTATATTGGTGGGGGGTGATGCTCCTTTTCTGACTTTGAAGATGAAGGAAACCACATGCCAAGGGGTGCTGGTAGCCTGTAGGAGTTCCAGTTGACAACCAGCAAGGAAATGATAACTTGAGCACCACAACTGCAAAGGAAATGAGTTCTGAACATCCTGGATGCATCTAGATATAGACGCTCCTAGATTTTGCAAACAGCAGACCAACCTGCTGACTCCTTGATTTCAGTCTTAGATCCAGAACAGAGAACCCATCAGGTTATCTTTGATTTGTCATCTAACTGTGTTATGTCATCTGGGTATTGTTTAAAGTTACTAAGGAATTTTCATTGTAGCAGTAGTGTTCTGGAATACTGAGTATGTACTTTCATTAGATAAATTGGTTAGGTATATTCTTCTCTGACTTTTTTTTTACTTGTTTAATTAATAGTTTTAATGCTTGTGAGCTAAATCAGAGCACTTGACTATATTTCATGTGTCATTCACTATGTTGTGTTCTGGCTGAAACGTAGTCTTCAATATAGCACAAATGGTCTGAATAGCTTGAACTGTCTTACAATAACAGCCACGTAATTGCAGACTCCCATTACATCAAAGAAGGAGCACACTAGCCTTAAAGTTTGAATGTTTGTGGGATTCTGTGATATCAAGTACTTTTATCTTCTAATGTTCCATTTGACTTTTTATCAAATATGACTAGCATCTTCAATTTTTAAACAGTTTTGGACAGGTCCTCTTTTTAATATGTACTTAACTTTATTTGATGCATTTATTTTTATTTTTTATTTTCTTTTTGTGCTTTAGGGGAGGGTCAACAGGGTGTTCAGGGTCTTACTACTAGATAGGACTCCTAGTGATCCACCGGTTTACAGCCTCCCAAGAGCTGGGATTACAGGCATACGCCACCATGCCCAGTCTCAATTGTTGTCTCAGCATGCCCCAGGGATGCGGGGCTGTCATGGCAGGCCTTGGGATCAAACCTTGGCCCCTTCACCTACTTGCAGACACTTTAATCCTCTGAGCTATTTGGCCAGCCTTATTTGATGCATTTAAAATGTTTGCTAAACTTTGTTTTTTCTAATATTTTACTCTTGGTCTTTTCATGTTAACTAGTGAATAATATAGATATGTTATGGTTTGTGTATGGTTTATGTCTAGTTGCCCTCCCAAAGCCTCATGCAATCATAGGGTGGGGACATCTATAGTTTATGACTGATTCATGATCCAAGGCTGGGATTAAGGGTCTGGGTACTGCTGGGATTATAGGTGTGAGTACTTTCCCCGGCCTGGGAGGGATAGCCTGAAAGCAATTTAAAAGAGACAGACTTGCTCTCTGTAGCCATTGTTGCTGCTACTTCTCTCTTTTGCTCTGCTCTGCCACCACCATGAAAGGTTGTTCTCTGCCATGTGCCATTCTGCCTTTGACCCAGCTGAATATGGACCAAAAGGTCCAGTAACTTCCTTCCTTCATTTTGAGTGTTGGGTATTTGTCCCAGCAATGAGAGAAGAGCAACTAAGACA
>NDGN011240176.1:0-11182 GCA_002564285.1 Tympanoctomys barrerae | reverse complement strand
GAAAGAAAGAAAGAAAGAAAGAAAGAAAGAAAGAAAGAAAGAAAGAAAGAAAGAAAGTGGAAGCTTGCCAAGCATTCTAGGAATAATAAATGAACCTATATCCAGAGACACGTGCTCTGCGTCCCCAGTCGTAATGAAAAGGTCACAAGGTAACAGTGTAATCAACTTGTTGCCAGGGAACAGGTTGATCCCCCTGGAAACAGACCACAACCAGGAGCTCAGTCAGTGCCCAGCAGCGGTGTCAGGGCAGCGTCTGTGCTGTACAGTCCAACCTCTGCAAGGCCACAGCTCCGCCACCACAGTCTGGACAGCACCCAGGTGTCACGGCTTGGGGCGCTGTGGCAGAATCCCGTACACTGGGTGTCCGAAACAACAAATATTTATTCCTCACAGTTGTAGAGCCTGACAGTCCAGATCGGGATGCCTACCTGCAAGGTGAGCTTGTGGGTGAGGGCCCCCTCCCTGTGGTACCCTCAGAGGCTGTTCATTGGGTGCACGCAGATAAAGACATCTGGAGCCCTTCCCTCAGTCTCTAAGCGTGCCGTGGGGGAGCTTGCCCAGTGGCCTCACCGAAACCTGGTTACCTCCCAAAGCCTTTGCCTCTGGATGGCCTCACATTGGGAGATAGGTTTCAGCACAGAGATGTAGGCAGGAACAAGACCCGAGCCCCACGGTGAGCCAGGAGGGAACTGGGGGGTCTGGTATCCACAGGGTACGTCTTCAAGCCCACTTCATTACCAAGGCCTTTTTCTGCAGAAGATGCACTCCTGAAGGATTATAGGCCACAAAAATGCGTCCACACTCTGTTCATCAGTGAGTCCAACCTCCTGTCTTTCTCTAACA
This sequence comes from Tympanoctomys barrerae, assembly GCA_002564285.1. Classification (NCBI taxonomy): domain Eukaryota; kingdom Metazoa; phylum Chordata; class Mammalia; order Rodentia; family Octodontidae; genus Tympanoctomys; species Tympanoctomys barrerae. The sequence continues at coordinate 10,339 of NDGN011240176.1, read as the reverse complement.
TTCTTTCTAGTAACCAGTAACAAATCCTTGGGTAACTGGGCAAACCTATGTCAGTTCCCATGAAGAAGGTACACCTCTGTCATTTCTACTTCCATTCAAAGAAAACAGCTCAGAAGTCCTCCGCTGGGCCTACCCTCAGGGCGGGCTGTCCACATCCTTGCTCCCAGGGCCAGCCCCAAGTCAGATTTCATTCAGGTAGCAGCTGCCTATTGGCTAATGCCAATATATTACACAGACCCTTCTGAAAACAAAGGCCAAGAGTTTACTCCTTTTCTACAACTATAATAAATGGGACAAAAGGAATTTCCCCAGAGCCTTAAGAACTGGATTGAAGGAATGTTGAGAAGGAATGGATTTTTAATCATCTTCTCATGAAGGTGGGTCTGACTAGTCATGCATGTGGAAACACAGTGTTTCCATTTCTTTGTGGGATGGGGACTGGTCCGAAGGTCCTTCCCTGCGCTACATGCTTGCCTTGCCCAACCCTCTGTGTAGTTTGAGATAAGGGCTCAGTATTGCAGGATTGCACCACAATACTGGGCCCGCCGTTTCCATTTTAAAATGACTTTGTGCTGGCTACTTCAGACTTACAATTAGGAGGTCACATGTGACGCTCTCCGTTCTCCACCAACACCCAGTATAAAGTTAGAAATGGACTTCTCAAAGGAGCACAGTCGCCCGCAGGTGAAGGTGGGGTGTTGTGCCGAACCCCTCAGGGCCCACCTTGGGGCTCATTGTGTGAAGCCCGCACTTCTGAGGTGGGGAGTTAGGCCCTCCTCCTTCAGGGTTCATCCGACACGTAAGCTACAGGTTGGACACTTCACCTGATGAGCAGGCATAGCAGGCTCCATGGGAAATGCTCCCGGATGCGGGGGACACGGCAGCTTCTGCTTACACTTCATTATCATATTTATGAAAAACCGAAAGCAGCTGAGTAGCTGTGAGTTGGACGCTCCTAGCTAGATTCTCCTGTCACAGACCATGTGATCACTTAATCCGGATTCATTCAGCAATCAGTATCAGTAAGGACGTAAAGATACTTGTTTTATACTTTGGATCATGACCCAGTAGTGTTTTCTTTATTTCACTGCTCAAGATTTCCGGCTCTAGCCCTCATGAGATTCTTGGGTGACCCCCAAGGCCCCTTGCCCTGCCCCCACACCGGGAGCTGGAATTTTTCTGACTTTACTTAGGGGAGAGTTGTTTTGGGTGTGAGCATTTCTTAACTTTTAGCTGCAATGAAGAGCTTTGTGTTCTCTTGTGTGTATCCTTCCTCAGTCCTAGATTTGTCTTTTCCCCCCCAGGGTCCTCTGCTTGGTTCATTTTGTTCTAGAACAGTGACAGAGACCAAGACTTGGGTACCATATGTGCTCATTGTAATTGGGGTGTGCTTATTCCTAGACCCACCGACGGGACAGAACAGGAGATCCGCGTGGATGCTGTTAAGTGTAGCTACTGTGTACACAAGCTAAAAGCGAGCTCCTCCGTCTCTCTCTGGCCCTAACCCATGATCGCCCAGTTCCCTCCAGCGCCCTCCCCTTGCCGAGCAAGGAGCCTGGCTCCAACCCTCCGGTGTGCACTGACATGTGCTGTTCCGTGTTTAGCGTCACGTCTGCTTGCCTGCTGCCCAGACCCCCCCCCCCAAGCCACACTGCTTACACTTCAAGCCTACTGCCAGGCATGAGACTCGTATTTCTGTTTTGTGCAGTTCTGTGTCTCCTGTGGGTGGAGCCTCGAGACCTTTTCCTGTGCAGGGTAACTTGCCTTGCAGCACCCTAATCTCTGACGACTGCACTGTACCCCGCTTTTCTGTTCTGCTGTACATTCCAGTACTGCATCTTAGAGTTATGTAAATAAAAGCAAAGATGTCATCTCTTTGTTCTGAATATCATAATGACATGATCTACGCAATTCTTCATTTAGTGTCTAATTCACAGAACAGCCTAGTCGTGGGAGTGGGGCTCAGTCATTAAAGAAGGAATGTTCTATTCAGTTCTGGGGTGTCTGTCTGCTAATATAAGGATTGCTGACCTGTACTCTTCTGGGAATCAACCTTATCAATTAGATGGCAATATCTGTGTTCTTTTGTCTCCAGTCCTACAAAGCCCACTTGAGTCACTTAAGTCAATTTCTTATTCTCTCAGCCCTTTCACCAAGCTATTTTACATTTCATAGTGTATGCAGGTTTTGACACTTATTTTCCATCCTAAAATGCCCTCCTCTCCTAACTTATCTTTTCACAGTTACCATATACTAAATTCATTCATGTGCTGTAAACTCCTACCTTTTCACACACGTATGGTGTTAGGCAAACTATCATGACAAGATTACACCACTAAGTCCCACACCCCCAAATTCCCTGTATCACTGATAAGGTGATTATAATTTGCCAGCAACGTTCACAGGCAAGGATTTGCATGGACCTAAGTGATCAAATCAGTTGGACACTTCCGTTGGGCAAATGCCCTTGGAGTGTAATTACTGGATTGTACAAGGAGGCTATGTTTAGCTTTGCAAGAAACTGCCAAACTATCTTCCAAAGTAGCTGCACCATTTGCATTTCCACGAAACAAGAATGTTTATTCTTGTTGCTCTGTATCCTCAACAGCATTTGGTGTTCCCATCAGTTTATTTTTCTTTTGCATTGTGTGTGGTGTGTGGGGGTGAGTGGGTGTGGGGGTGTGGGTGTGAGTGTGGGGGAGCATGTTAGCCATCTGATAAGCACACACTGAGTTTTCACTTCTCCAGGCACCGTCTCTTCTGCTTATTTGCCATGGTCAGGAAAACAGCCTTCTCTACCAGGATCCAAAGGGAAGTGAGAAGATGCAGGAAGAGAACCCCGGACTGTGGGTGCAGAAGGTTGGCCTCACTGGCAAACCTGGCTCACTGTGAGTGTAAGAGGCAGCCTCTGCTGCACAAGGCGGCTCTGAGGCACAGGCCACGGCACAGCCAAAGTCCTTTATGGGGAACGTAGCCCCGTGGCATTTGCATCCCTCCCTGCAGATGAGTAAATCAGCACATGCTGCAGGGACTCCTTGTCCTCAGGAGCTGTGCGGTTGAGCACTTCAGCTTAAGCCAAGCCCTGGCTGCAACCCCTGCAGCACAGCCGGCACACAGTATGCATGCCCTTTCCAGCTGGCCCCCTTATTGATAGCCAGCATTCTCCTTACAATAGCAAGAATTCAGCCCTGTGCAGTGGTACACACTTGCAATCTCAGCGCTTGGAATCCAGGAGGAGGCCGAGGCATGAGGACCTCAAGTTCAGACCCAGCCTGAGCGACTGACCAACTTAGCAAGTCCCTGTCTCAAAATATGAAATCATAATAATTTTAAAAATAAGGGCCTGGGAGATAGCTCAGTGAGAGAACCATGGGTTCAGTCCCCTGTACCTCTGTCCCCTGCAACATATACACCATGAGAATCCTACTAACAGCATCTCTTTTCCAAAAAACTTGAAATGATAAGTTAAAAGGTTAAAAAGTTTCTCCTTGGCCAAGTACCTGGAAAAATGAGACTTCCTCAGCAAATTGCTAGGATTTTCAGCACCACGCTCCTCCCCTTTCCCACAAGGTGCAGAGGGACCCCTCAGTTATGTCCTGGACTGAACCCCAAATGGGTTCACGGGCAGCTCCCATTGTTACAAAGCCAGTGTCTGGGATGGTCGGCTCAGAGAAACCCCTAAGCCCTCCGACAGCAAAGATCCCAGTGACGTAGTCTGGAATCAGTGACAAATCATTTGCACCCCGTCAGAAGCAGCACCTGTGGGCTCACCTGGCATGACACCTCTTCTTTGCGTGTTGCTCAGGGCTCTGGCTCTGAGTGGAAAATCCACTTCCAGATTCATGAAGATCAACTTTTAATGAGGATTAGAGGCATGACATCATTTCTTGCCCCTACAAAAGCCATCAAGGTGGAGAGTGGCCTAAGAGCCCAGGACAGAGTGTTGGAGTCAGCCCCGAAAACAGGGCAAGCCGGGAGAGAGACACTCAGCGGTGCTGGGCCCTCCCCACCTGGAGGACTTCGCGTGCACTATGGGCACCTAAACACCGCTGTTCTTGGAAAGGGACACTTTCCTGCTCCTAAAGGACCCAGGGACAGGGAAAGAGCCCAGAAGCTGCACCCAGGTGCAGCAAGCTCAGCACTTGCCTCCCATCCCCTGGAGCTCCTGGGGGCCTACAGAGGTGACATTCGGAGTCTCTGCACACCTTTTGCTTTCCTCTGTATTTTCTTCTACTACTACTGACGAAGCTCAGAATAGGTGCCCAGGTCCACTGCAGACACTAAACAACAACCACCTTTCAAGACGTCACAGAATTCTGAGCACATAAACAAAATTCTAAGGCAAGGTGTATGAGTGACAGGAGCACATGCCGAGAGGAGAATCCTCTGGAACTGAGGCCCCCAGGGGAAATCCAGGGCAGTCACAGCAGCCTTTCAGCCACAGGAAGATGGAGATGACAGGTAGGGAAACCAGGTTTTAAAATGCAATCTGAATTAGAATGACAGTCTTGTCAGACACTAGTAAGTGGGTTGACATCCAAAATGCTCAACTGGATGGTGGCTGTTAATATATGAGGCAGGGACAATTGAATGATGGGAGCTTAGGCCTGCATGAACACAGAATGAAGGCTCCTCATTTGACTCTTTGACTATGTTAACATTATGCGCATTTGTGACAGGTGTATTTCACTTAGAATAATGTCACCCACATTGTCACACACGGTAAGACCTTCCTTTTTCAAGGCCAAATAGTATTCCACTGAAAGCATATACCACTTTTTTATCACCTCATCTGACCACGGGCATTTGCACTCTTTCCATTGATTGGTTGTTATGCATCAGGTATTAGTCAAAGAAAAATAGGACAGTGGTTGCCAAGAAAGGAGAGAAAGGTGGAGCATTGCTCAATGGATATATTATTATCCAACGTGAGTCCGTGTTAGTGTCGGCTGTGCCACACCGTGATTATAGTTAGTCATGCAGAGTCGTGAACTTATCATTTTTCAGAAGGTAGATTTCATGTTAAAATTTGGTCACTGCAACTTTCCTTTTTAATTTTTTTAATGTATTTAGTACAGGGTCTCACTACATGGCTAGGACTTGTAGTGATTCTCCTGCGGTCAGCCTCGCCAGCGCTGGGATTACAGGCGCGCACCACCACGCCGTCGCAGTCACCATCTCAGCGCGCTCCGGGGGCGGAGCCGGCACGCCACGCCGGGGATCACACCCCAGCCCGGCGTCTGCCTACGCAGGGGCTTTAGGTCTGCTGAGCTATCTGGCTGGCTGCAGTTTTCTTTTAAAATGAAAGAACAGAGGAAACTTTCGGAGGTGATGGGTATATTGATTACCTCGACTTCAGCAACGTTATTACAGGAGCATACGTTTTCAAACTCATCAACATATAGGCATATGAACATATGACATATCCCAGAGACATAAAATATGGCAGGTTGCTGTCCACACATCGTGTATTTTCCATTTTTACATGAAAATATTTCATAATCAAATAATAACAGAACAACCATAGCTATTAAACTGTGCATCATTATCTTCAAACTAGCAATGCAGAGGACATATACCTTAATAAAACTATTTTGAAAGAGAACAAACAGCACTAGAACCAAAATATAAACATGCCTAAACCAGATGAGAGAGGCCAGAATTTCCAGTTCTGAGAGATGGGACAGGAGACACTGAACTCTCTGCCCTTGAGACCGGAAGGAAGGGACAGTCTGCTGGGGCAGAGAAGACAGGGAGCATCAACCAGGTGCCACCAGCCCAGACTCACTCATGTAAAACACGGATGCCACGGCCAGCAGACGTGGTCAGTCATTAAATTCACGACAGTAACATCACATGTTCAATGCATTGCCCAAAACTCCATCATAAATCATAACATTCGGAGGGCGTCGGAGGACGTAAAGGAGACATGCACAGCCATCACCTGGCCCCACCTGAGCTGGCAGCTGCGCCCGCCCGGCAGGTGACACCACTTGTTTTAGGCTTTCTGCTTCTATTATTTTGATTTTAACTGAATCATTCTTAAGGCCCTATGCATTGTTCAAGAATGGAAAAAATCAGTTTTCTTCCTTGCTGCTAGCAAGGAGGGAGAGACAGAAAGGTCCCAAGCTTGTCCTGTGCTCACCTGCAGCCAGGATAGAATTCAACTGGTAGCAGACAGACCACATTAGAAACACCAGGGTCAGCAGAGATGGGGGGACAGACAGGGGACCGTTCCAACATGGCCTGGGCTCCAAGAAGAGGGAGCCGACATCAAGGCGGCTGAGCAAGCGGTGCTACACGTTGGACCACAGAGCCCAGAGCCGCCTGGGTCCACATCCACGAAATCCAGCCACGGGTTCACCCGGAAGCAGCCGGCTGGGAGTCCTCGCGAGGCATCGAAGTGGCCCACCGTGTGTCGGGGTGCGGCGTCCCCAAAGCTCGTGGGGGGAGCTGATGGCACAGCCAACGGCCCTAAGCTCCCACAGCTGAGGCTGCGTGGATGAAGGAGAAGCCGGAGCCCGCGGAGCAGCAGCCAGGAGGGACCGCGGAGGTAGGCTCAGGACGGCCACTGCTTGTGGACAGGCCCATTTGCGGAACACCTCGGGTCTTGCTGGCGTGCAGTGTCCCTTACACCTGCTGGCCTCTGCAGCCACAGCGAAGGCCGAAACCCTCGCCACCAACGCTCACGGGCAGCCCTGGCGTCCCTGCCTTTCCTCCAGCTCCTCAGGTGCGGCTGCGGTGCTCCGCTCAGTCACCCACGCCTGACTTAGAGGAGAACCTTGGCCCTGGAAAGTCATTTTTTGTCATGATAACAAATGTTGGTAGGTGACCATTATTCAAAATTTAAGAAAAAATGAATTTAAAAAGCGTTTTAATTCACCTATGTGTGTCCCCACTCAGAGAGCTTTTTGAGACACGTTTCATTCTGTGTTTTTGGCAACCTTTTATGCAAACCTGAAATCCTAAGGTATGGGTGATTCTGGATACTGCTTCTTGTGAAATTTGTATCATTTTTATAATCTCACAAGAATCCTTCATAAACTGTGGATCACTACACAGTATTCTACTCCATGGATATGTCCAATTTTCTTTAATCCAAGGAAACTGATAAAGAGGTGTTTTTCAACAGTCTGCTATCATCAAAGGCTTGGTAATACGTATTTTAACAGGGACATCCCTACCCATGCGTCATCTTTCCTCCTCTATTCATTGCCTCCGTGGAATACAAATGCACAAACGTGAGCCCTTTGAGAGCAGAGGCAGGGATCAGAGCAAGAGCGACATCGACATCCCCAGCCCTTGTTTGTTTTGTATTTTGAGACAGATTCTCACTAAGTCGCCAAGTTGCCCAGGGCAGGCTTCCACCTGCATCCCTCCTGCCCCAGCCTTCCAGAACACTAGACCTGCAGGGCTAGGCGTGTGCTACCAAGCCAGTGGGCTTTCCTTTTTAATTTTTATTGTCCACGTTTGCAGTACCTCATGATTTCCGTCATCAGAAAGAGTTGGACGGGATCCATGACGCATCGTCCTCCTCCTGCGCCCCCTTCCGGTCCACTTTTCCATCTCCTGTCCCCTGACCTTGCGTGAAACCCATCTTCACACCGCTCTGCACCCTGGGGCTGGCAGGACACAGCACAGAGTAATGAAAGACTTCCCCACAGCTGCAGATAAATGTCGCTGGCCCGGATAATGACCTTATGAACATTCTAGCCATAAGATTAAGAGCCAGTCATTGATTAGAAACTATAACAAAGTTAATCATTTATACCAATACTGCAGGTTCAAATTAGAATATCAGGGGCAAAATGTCTCAGAATTCAGGAACCTGAAACATGTTAAAAATATAAGAAATGGCTATACTACTAGGTTATAATCACACAGCGGCCTAACATCGTTCAAATCCCTCTCGCATGCACTCAGCTTCTGCCTCTGGAAGCAGCATTCCCCCAGGTGGATTTTTTTTTAGAACAGATCCGCCATCCCAGTAGGCAAAGCGGCCCCTGACCTGGGCCTGAAGGGCCGTGGTGGATCCACGGGCTGTATTCCGCCAGCACAGACTGAACTCTGGCTCTTCTCGGGAGAGGAGCTCTCGGCCAGCACCAGCCACGACTCTCTGCTCGCTAACTGCAGCCCTACAAGGGCCCAATTGCTCATATTTTCTTTCTGCCTGGCATAAAGGCCAATTTGTGTCAGAATTTGATAAAGCATAGCCTTTATATCGCACTTTACAATTTACGAAGATCCCCAACAAATGTCAGCGCATCAACCAGCCCTAGATTATGTTCCTATTCTCCAAAGCAATGATTAATTATTCGTGTTTACCATAAAAATTACTATCCATTATATGCTCAAGTTTGAAAAAAGTTTTTGAAATGCAATTATGCTAAATTGTGTGAGGAGATTTCCTTTGTTCAGACTCATAGAAGACAAAAAGATAATTCAATCACTGAACTCAACCTTAATCAATCCCGTAATCACTCCTTGAGCTTTTCTGATCACCATCAGAAACTGATCGCCGCTGATTAAATGAAAATAAAAGGTTTAAGAAAAGATATCTTTTGAAGAGTTGCTTGTAATGGGGCGTAGCCTCGAAGTCTCATTAAAGTTGGAGCTAGATTATTAGATTAAGACACAAGAATCAAAGAAAAGAGAAAAAGCATTTAAATATGCATGGAGAAATAATTTTGGTTTTTTTTGTCAAGGTCCAAAGGATTCTCAGCTTGGAAAAACTGAAGAATCAAATCAAATGAAAAGTTTGAGAGCGCATGACCTGAAGTTTTCCACAGTGTTCTTCAGAATTTCTCAGAGGACTTACATTCTGTAGGTGACCTCCCCCTCTGAACAAGTTCCCAGGAGGCCACTACCTTAACGCATACATGTCTGCAAATCCTGTGAATGTCCCCTCCATGTGACTTGCACTGATAGAAACTCCACTTATACATATGGCAAAAACAAATAAGGAAACTAAAGTAGCTGCTACATCAATTCTACCTAAGCTGTTTAGGAAGGACAGAGGGGTTTACGTTTTAGCAACATGAAGAATTTCATCAAAACACTGTGGCTTAAAATGTATTTCTACAAAGAAAAGGTGTTGAAAACCTGGGCGGACTCCAGGCGGAGTCTAAAGGTGACCAGTGCTTCCAGGTGACATACAAGCATCACATCTCCAGTCGGATGCTGACCAAAAGGGAAAAGTCAGTCCTAGAATGTAGAAAAAGGAAAAAAAAATGCTGTGATCCAGCATTTGAGGCTGAGGCGAGAGGATCGTAAGTGTGGACCCAGCCTTTCCAAGGAAACGCACCTACTTTAGCTAAAGGCTCAGTGCGGGATATTTTTCAAATTTAGCCAGAGGTAGAGATAGAACTTGTGCTACTGTGCTGCTTGAAAAACCTCAGATAATAATTTCATTTAAAACACTAGAGCTGTTGACATGAAGTACCTGCCTGGCAAGCATGAGGTTCTGAATTTGGTTCCAGGACCTGCCCAAAAGATATAGATAGATAGATAGATAGATAGATAGATAGATAGATAGATAGATATTCGTCAGACTCATAGTGGTCCTCCTGTCCTGTCTCAGCTTCCCCAACATTGGGATTACAGGTATGCACCACCACACCTGGCATGGCATGCTGAGGTTTAGGGTTAGCACAGCATGCGGTACTGGGAATGGAACGTGGATCCCTGCACTTGCCAGGCAGAGTTTAGACCACCAAGCTATCATACATTAGAATATATATATATTTATATATATATATGAAAATTTTCCAAAACTTCTCTAAAGAATCTGTCCATTTAAAAGTAATCACAAAGGAGGCTGGGTATATAATTCAGTGGCTCAAACACCTGCCTGGCAAGCGCAAGTTCCTGAGTTCAAGCCCCAGTACCAAAACCCCACAAAGTACACAGGGAAACAGAATAGGTACATAAAAGCAAAGCAAACAAGCCTCGCAGTGCAGTTCACAGAATAGATATTAACTGCATTCACATATGACCCCAGACAAGGTGGTTCTCTCATAAGTGAAGAGCAAGGAGTCAGATAGATTTGGGAATACCCCATGGCCTAACTTCTGAAAATTAAGGAGAAAGCTGTTACAATGACTCACTGGACAGGTTGGGCAATAAATTAAATACAGCTGGGGATAAAATTTTTACACAACAGCACAGACATTAGAAAAGTATTCAGACTACAGGCCAAAAGAAAGAAGACACAATATTAAAGGCATATGAAAAGATTAATGTATACGAAATATAAGAAGTAAAGCCACGGTGTTACGTTGAGCTGTAGGGGACTCAGGTCAACAGCTTCTGACATTGCCAGTGAAGTGGAAGACCCAAT
>NDGN011240077.1:0-16612 GCA_002564285.1 Tympanoctomys barrerae | reverse complement strand
GGAAGAATGTATGCAATGTGTTGATTATTGAAATTGTCCTACCAATTTGATTTGAAACTGTCTTATTGCTATTTGCTTATCAATAAAATTATGGGGAAAAACAATAAATAAATAAATAAAAATGTTGATTACATATTAAAAAAAAAAAAAAGAAGAAGAAGAAGCCCACACTCCAGGACCAGATCAATTCTGACCACCACATTCTGGCCACACACAGTAGATATATGGCCATCAGTGAGAACCTAAGGGATTCGTATGACAATAAGGACAGGTTATGAAAGGAGGAGCTCAGTGCCATTTCAGGACCAAATGGATTTGCTGAATTCTATAACAGACTCAAACAAATAAAGGAATTCTACCAGAAGCACCCAAATGAGATTTGTGTGCCAATGTCAGTGGAATTTGAGGAGCTCCTGAAAGCTTGAGAGAATCCAAGTGAAGAGGCACAGAACTTGGTGCAGTTCACAGATGCGGAGGGATACGGCTGTTACCTCAATCTCCATGACTGTTAGTTACCTCAAGTACATTAACTTGAAGGCGTCAGAGAAGCTGGCTTCTATCACATACCTGTCATTCTTTGACCAGTCATTTGACATGCTTAAAGAAAGGAAAAATGTAGAGTACAGGAGACACCTTCAAATTATGCTTGAGTATCTTTGGCTTACACGGACAGAATGAAGCTTCTTCAAAATCAGAATGCACTTTTGGGAAGACACAGACTGAATTTGGGAAGAAATGGGAAAACGGCACCTTTCCTGGGTGGCCGAAAGAACCAAGCAGTGCCCCGACCCACGCTGCTGCCCATCTCATCTGTCTGCATTTTCCTCGCTGGGAGAGTTGGCCTCGCTGGGTCTAGACAGACTGAGGTCTGCATTATTAGCTTTAGGCCTGAAATGCAGCAGCATTTAGCACCAAAGGGAAGTCCTTGAAATCACTCGACACCTCTCTGCTTGCCAAAAACCCCAAATCAAAGGGCACCAAGCAAGATACTGAGAGGAACAAAGGCGCTGCTCTCCTAGAAGCCCAGGTCTACGAATATGTCAAGATTCTTGGAGAACATTAACACTCACTCATGAAAATGTACAACGCAAGCAAGTTAGGACAAAAGAGTGAGAAGAGGAGGAGGAGCAGGAGCAGGGTTAGGGGCAGCAGCGGAGGCAGCGGCAGCAACAGCAACAGCAGATCAGTGAGAGTGAAAGCGAAGGTGAGGAGAATGAGATCATTTACAACCCCCAAACCCTGCCCCCGGGCTGGGATGGCACACACGTCCCCTATTGGCTGTATAAGCTGCATGGCCTAAATATCAACTACAATTGTGAGATTTGTGGACACTACACCTACCCAGGCCTAACGTCTTCCAGCAGCACCTTGCTGAAAGGCGTCACGCTCATGGCATGAGGTAATTCGGCATTCCAAACACTGCTCACTTTGCTAATGTGACCCTGATTGAAGATGCTGCCTCCTTGTGGACCAAACTGAAACTGCAGAAGGCTTCAGAAGGATGGCTGCATGACACTGAGGAAGACTATGAAAACTCCAGTGGGAATGCTGTAAATAAGAAAACACATGAGGATCTGAAAAGACAAGGGCTGCTCTAGTGCTTACGGATATAACTCAATTTCTGAGTTTGCTCAGTCTTCCCTGAGGTCTGTTTTGTCTATTTTCCCCCAACCAAATGCTCTTAAAGACTCTTGCTACATAGTCTCATACTCTGGCATGCATCTTGTAAAAACAAGGCATGCTGGAAGATTGCAAGGTTGAAATGTGTTTTATCTTCATTTTATATTAAAAAGTATTTGGTGGGAAAATAAACAACAACAAACAAAAGTGAATTCTATGCAAGAGTTTGCTATTTCCTCAGAAACACGGCTTTGCAATTCCAGAAGCTGCCACCAGGTAGCAGTGCCTCTTGAATGGGTAACAGGAGCTAGATAAAATTTCTCAGTGAATCTCTGATGGAACCACGCACGCTCTCCTTCCCTACAAAAACACAAACCCAATTAAGTGGCAACAAGAACTCAAGGTAGAAACTACATAAATTCACATGTTATAAAATAATGTTTCAAAGAAAAGCAAACAATAGACACTGGACAAACAATACTAACAAACATTCACCTCTGCCTAATTTAATTCACACAGAAAATTTTAAAGTCAAGCAATTTCAGAGCTTATAGAACAAAATCGTCCAGCCCCACAACCTCATTTCAGCAAATGAAGCGACTTCCACATAGCCACTTCCGGAGTCTGTGACCTTGCACGGCGGGGCCTTCTCAGATGCCAGCAGTGTGCACTTTAGGAAACTCTGCCTCTTCAAAGAAGCTCTTCCCAGTCAGGGCTAAACTTGCCCCTGCCTCTGACTACATCCTCAGCTGCCTGTGCCTCTTGCAGCAGAGATCACAGCAGGGCATGACCTGGACCCCACAGCCCAGTCTCACACACACTTGCTTTATCCTGAGAATCGCCTGGGCTTTGGCCAAAACACAAGCCCTGTGCCCTGGAGACTGCCCTGCAGTCATCCTGGGGTGGATGAGCATCTATACTTAGCTAATTTCCTATTCTAAGCAGCTTTTTGGATCTGGCTGTTTTCCAAACTACCCCAAGATGTAGACCATAGAAGAATCTACTAAGGGTCACTGTAGACCAACCCAACTCTCTAGAATGGGGAGGCATAGGAATGTGTCACCAACTCCTAGATAATTCTATTGCACATTAAGGCTGAGACCCTCTAGCACTTTATGTGGAAAACTTACATAGCATCATGTCCTCCCTTGCCTGATGCAAGTCTTATCTCTAATAGGATTGTGCTGTCAGCTGCTTAAAAGACAAAGTTCTATCAACATGTTTGGAATACTTCGCCCAGTGCTGGAGGAATGTTATTGAAAGCCTTCATCTGCCTTGTCGGGCCCTCCCATACAGATCTGAGGAGCTAAGTGCTGCCAACAGCCATGGAGTTAATGAGAATCTGAGATGCCAAGACACCTTTCTCCCCTTGCACAGGCCACATCTCCATGTAGTCAGGAGGGCCTCAATTTATCTTTTTCCTGCAACGAATTATTTTCTGCTTCTTTTCCTATGGCACAAACGAATAGTTCCCAAAGAATGAGAAGCTGGGAGGTGTTTCTCTGTGGTTCTCTCCTGTCCAGAGGGGCCAAAGGCTTGAGCAAGGGAAATTTGTTCCACGTCCTTCCCTGGATCCTTCCTTTCTTCTGAGTGACTCACTCAATGATGATCATGTGTGAGACTCAACATCACCTTTTCTGACGCAAACCTGCTTCCTGCTGCAATTCCCATATTGAAAGAGACAAGTCAGAACAGGGAGGAGAAAAGGACTGAGATGGTTAGACATTGCTTAACACTGAGTGCTGGATCCACAACCTCTTCTAGAACAGCACAGACAGCTGATGGGGGCATGCAAATCAGACAGTGCTTATGCAAACTACCTTAAGTATAATGCACCACACAGGAGTCATCACTCAAATGACAAAGAATCAAACAAACAAACAAAAATACCTTTTCCACCCAACCTTCCAAGGGTTATTGTCAAGCAAAGATCAAGTTCTCCTGGAAGGTGGTTCACCTCTCAAAGAAGACTCCAGACAGCATGGTGTGTGACCTACAGCCTGGGCAGTCCTCGACTCCCTCCATCAGCCCTTCTCCTACACTAGCCAAAGGATCCATGACTTTCAAGTCAAGCCATGTGTAAATGCATCAACAGCTCTATGTGATCTTATAGGGAAGGTTGGAACTTGTCTAGGCACCGAAACCCTTCGCCTCCCAAGTTGCCCCAAGTGACTCTGTGTTCTAGCTACAAATCCTGCAGTTCCTCCAGAAGGCTGTCGCGCTAATTCCAGTTCAGGCACACATCTCTGTCTGGAACCTGACATTTAACACACACACCAATCTCTCCCCTTTGTGCTTCTTTATTCTTCTTGGTCTCAGGTGAAACAGTCTCTTCCCACAGAAGCTGTCCCTGAGCCCCACTGTGCTCTCAAAATGTCCTCAGGGTGCCCTACCTGGCATTTCCACAGCATGCTGAACTCACTCACTGAACTGGACTAGCAAGGGGAATCACCAACAATCCTATTAAGTTGTATGCATTCTGACTCAGTGGAGCCAGAGCAAGGCTGGTAATGGCACATTTTCAAGCAGCTCCCAAGTGATGCTGCACTTGGGCAAACAGGGACATACAGATTAGACCTTGCTGGACAAAGACAGCAAGAAGCAGGATTATCTTGTTTACCAGGGAACCCTATTACCGACCTCAAAACTGGCACAAGTGAGCACTCAGTAAATATATACAGAAAGAATAAATGAGATGGAGTAGATCAAAGTAGCTTTTAGTGGTAGTTGGTAATTTGGAGTTCAGATGAGGGTTCATGTGGCCACAATGGAGAATGACACTGACAATGTCCATAAACTCAACCCTGTCACCTACAAATCAGCCCTTCCTAATGAATATGTAAGTATCCATATATAAAGCTGGCAATTTGTGTATTCAAATCCATAAAATAAGTGCAAGACCAAAACAGAGCACCTGAACTCGTTGATTCTGTGCCCTTTACCAAAGCTAAACAAATTGCTACTTACTACAATCCCAGACAGGGGGCCAGAGCGCCTGTGCTTAACGGTGAATTATTAATGTGAAAGATTTGCATGTGCTTTTTATGATTATAGCCATCTTTGATGTCTTTGTGCCCTGCTTAGGGCTTCTACACGCAGCCATAATTTCTTTGCAAAGAAAAAAATTGCATACACCAAGTATAGGAAATGTGTTGAAGGAGTTTCAATATAAAATAAAATAGCACCAATTATATTGCTTCTCTGTTGCCTAGAGTAATCCAAATGCTCTGAAAGGACAGAGCACAGAGACTTGTTTAAACCACCATCAAAAGAAAATAGCACAACATCTCTCTGGAAACCTGACTCTTAATTCTGCAGACCAGTGATTTCAGTATCACTGAATGGAAAAATGGAGGCAAGCATTTGCAACAACTTCAATAACCTACTGCGGATCAATACAGCTCTAAGACGGTTCTCCTCACTCTATGCCTTCCAAAGAGCTCCACCAAACTTGCAAGATGCGTTACAAAGACCACATTGTATGCTTCAACACACTGGTGCAGGTCATACACAATGAAAAAGAAACTGGCGAAAGCAGAATTTTTAGGTAACTCTCCTGAGTCAAAATCAATAGTTCTCTGAAGAATAGAAAGGCAGGCAGGCAGGCTGCTGAGGCCTTATTTACATATATGTGGCTCTCAATATATGCCTGCCCATGCTGAAAAAAGAAATCAATAGTTTCAGAAAACCTGAAGTACAGAGGGATGCGACAGATATAAAGGATGTTTGGGGTTTGCATCTCTTTTAACTCCCAATTCTGTGCATCCTCAGGGTAATATCTATAATTGCCAAAAGATCTGTGATACTTGAGGGCACCTACTTAGACAGTCAATGTTATTGAGTACCTAACTTCAATCTAGCCTGGTTACTGGACCTAAAAATTCAGGAGTCTTTCTTGAGGCGAAGAGATTGGAGAGTGATTTATTTGCTGGAGCCACGACCGTAGGTGAAAACGAAATCGGGAGCATAGATGGTGCAGTCAGACACATTAGGTTCCTAAAATTGCTGCAACAGGTATCCCTAGCAGGTGCAGAAGGAGGTGGCTTCCACAAAAGCTGTTCCTTGTCTTTCAGTTCTGGGGGCTAAAAGGACAAGCTAAAGACTGGTAGGCTTGATTGCTTCTAAGGGACATGAGGGTCTGTCCTAGGCCTCTCTTCTAGCTTCTTGTGTAGTTTGCTAGAAGCAAAATCCACAGCATGCTGTGGCTTGTAGGAGCCCCACCCTCATTCCTGCCTTTGTCCTCTCATGGCTGTCTCTTTGCAATCCTTCCTCTTCAGTACACATCTGCCTATGTATCCCAGTTTGCCCTTTGCATGAGAATGCCAGTCACTCACCCTAATTGTATCATTTTAACTGATATCTTTAACAAGGCTTTGTTCCAGTAAGATCCTATTCTGATACACTGGAGATCAGGACCGTAGTCATATCTTTGATGGGGGGAGGCATAAACACCTTGCTACAGCAAGATGTTGAGGCTAGTAAACATCTGAGAGAGAACTAACAGCATGTTTATGTTCTGAGACCAGAAAAGTTTGCACAAGAGATAGAGTTGAGAGATATATGTTCATTTACTGGTTCAGACAAAAACAAGCTCGGAGTTGGGAAGCTGAATGTGCCCAGTGTAGCTGAAGCCATGGACAGGCAAGCTCACCCCAAGAGAAGAGACAGTGCCGCAGAGAGAAAGGGTGAGGTTAACTTCAGACACTGTCTCTTCAGAGAAGGAGAATGGAAAAGCAGCCACAAAAAAGTGGGAAAATCCCAAGACAATATTGTAAGACCCAGAGAAAGAGGCTCTGAAGCAAAGGACCACTGGTTCAATTAGACACCTTGGTTACCTGGGACTGTGTAACAAACAGTGCCCTAAAACTGCCACTTACTCCATAATTACTCATCATTCTGTGAGCAAAGAACACAGCCAGAGCCTGCCCCAGCAGTGCTTCTGCATCACCTGAAGTCACTTGGTGGGATCCACCAGAGAACAGGCTGCTCTAGGGGCTTAATGATGCTTCACTCAGAGGTCTGCCACCTCAAGTGGGAGGAGCATAGGGAGGATGACTAGAATGCAGGGCTCAGCTATGACCATCCAGAAAATTCTCCATGTGACTCCGCCAACAGGGAGGGCTCGGGACCAGGGGTGAGTACCCCTGTCTGACTCACAGTTCCCCATCCACCTGCTCTGCATGGAAGCAATCTTCAGCAGCAAAATAAAATTATGGGGCCTGGCACTGAGTTAAAATATAGGATCCCTCATATACAAGGTAGGAAAACTAATGTTAAAGGTAAATTTAAGTGAGGCATGATGGTAGATGCCTATAATTCCAGCACTCTGGGACACTAAGGAAATGAGTAACTCAGTGACTTAGCAAGACCATGTCTCAGAATTAAAATAAACACATAAATGAATGAATGGGCTAAGAATGCTGCCTAGTATGTAGGCTTTGAGTTTAGTCTCCAATACCGCCCCCCAAAAAAGTATCTATGTGTATTAGTGGGTGTACGTTTATAGCATTTGGCATCAAAGTAGGCCTTTAAGCACCATTACTAAAATCGTTGAATCTATACTTAAATTGTATAAATTTGATCAGATTTCAAGGAATATGAGCTTCTGGTTTATAAACACAAAGGGTGTATGTGATTGATGACTTCATCCTGACCCAGTTGAATGAAAGCGGTCATAATTCTCAACTAAGACCAGAAGCAGGCACAGCAAGGAGTCACAGCTGCTTCAGAAGACAATTAGAAGAGCTCCAAAGACCAAGCACTTCCAGTAGCCCAAGCATCAGAAGAACCTGCATGAATGGAGTGCTTCAGAGAGGCAGGATGCTGGGCGGGGAAGACAGTGCTCATCTACGGGACGTAATTGTGCCCTTTTAGCATTTTAAATGGTGCTGTTTTAGCAGCATTTTTTTTTTAATTTTATGCATGTGGCTCTCACTACACAACTGGGACTTACAGTGATCGTTGTGTTTCAGCGTCCTCAGCACTGGGATTACAGGTGTGCACCACCACACTCTGTCTTGGTGGCCAGCTTGGCACGCCCGGAGTGGGGCTGGCACAGCATGTGGTACCAGGGATCAAATCTGGGTCTTTGCACTTACCTCAGCAGGTGTTTAGACTGATGCGCTATCTCCATGGTCCAGCAGTGACATTTTAAATGTTATAGAGATGGTTGATTATCACAACTGCAATAATGTATGTGAACTTGCCGCCCTCTGATCTGGTCAAAACATGAGACTGTCATGGCAACAAAGGACGCCACTGGGGCCAGGCTCTTCTGCAAGGCAACAAGCTGGGTGTGATACCTAAGTGGCAGTGGTCTGAGGGGCAATATCCAGGTATTTCTATCCCATGAGGAAAGTCAGGGAGCAGCCAGTTCTTGGTTTCTGCCCCGGTCTGTGAGCGTTTTCCTCATAAGGAAGACAAAAACAGATTGTGATTTTAAGGGGCACCCTTGAATTTCAAGGGAAGACATGACAATGAAAATAGCTTCTGAAGAGGTCCTTCCCACCAGTGTGCTGCAGGTGTCACCACCACCTATAGAGAAGAGCGTACTGCTCTTCCTTTTTATCAGTGAACAGACTGGCTCAGTGCATCAGCAGGCAGCACACAGCTAGGGAGTGGTAGCGCTCGTGTGTCAGGCTGGGCCCTTTCTCCAAAGCCTTTCTCCTCTGGTGAGAGGTGGGAACTCAGCCTCAATGGCTTGCCTTTCCTGGCCACCACAATTCCTATCCACTTAAGCCACAGTGATACAACAGCCACTGGGGAGCCTCACTCAGAACGTGACCTCTCAGCAGCCTTGCTCTAGAAAGCACAGATGAAGACCTGTCAGAGCTGCTCCTCACATGAGGCTCTCAGAGAGCTGGGGGCAGCCAATAGTGAGATTGTGTGGAAAACACAAAAGGCTTGGCCCTGGACTCAGGTCAAAGTTGGAAACCTCACTGCAGTTACTGGCTGTGTGACCTGGAGCTTCTCTACACCTGGTCTACTATCTGATCAATATTATCCAGCCTTACTGGGCTGTTGAGAAAACTTAGGAGAAATATCTAGAAAAGGAGTTGTTGCTTCACAGACCCCCAACTAAAAACAACCACTGTTATTATTTTGCTAATAAACACTTTAATAATATACATATCTTTCTTTCAGGTGCATACTTAATTCCATCTTACACACTCATCAAACATTTAATAAGCCCTTACTATCTTCAACTTTTTATAGGCAAAGAAACAAAATACATGGTGTCTCACTTCAGGTTACTACAGTGACTGCTTAGATGGCCCATTCTTAGACACAAGATCTGTAAGAAATTTTCTGTATTTTCCATCAAGTTGTTACTAATCTTCATGACTGTCCTTCTCTGAGAGAACCAGACCACCTATGTTACAGACCTAGTAAGATTAGTGAGGTGCCTGGAAAGCTGATGGAAGAGTTCAGCAAGAAACAGAGGAAGAAAAAGAGGGGAGAAGGAGGGAGAGAAAAGGAGGAATCAGAGGGAAAGGAGGAGCCAGAAGCTGCCTGAAAGGCAGCCATAGCCACAGTCCAACAGACAGTGACGCAAAGGGCAGAGAAACTGTCAATTCTTGAAAGTGCTAGTGATATAACTTTTCAAGTCTTACCCCACAGACAAAGAAAGGTAGCGCAGGTGACTTCATATTTACCATGCAGGGCCATGTGCTTCACAGTGCCACATCTACATAGTTTTCTCTAGTCAAAACACAATTATTTTCTGTATTTGCAAAAATAAAAATGTACTCTACCAAGTCTCTTTGAAGTTTTTCCATTTACATAGCAAGTATCTTTGTAGTTCTGGTTAACCATGTACTACTGCAGCTAATCAAGTCAGACAGAAAAATGCAGGCAGAGGACAAATATGGAAGAACTGAAGGGACACTATCAGAAGCAACACCATACCCCAAGCAGGTGGCCTCATCATAGACACATTCCTGTGTGAACCCACAGGTACCATCATATACTTCTTCAACTGGTTTATCTACTTCCGGAGACCTCTTGGGAACTAACTTTGCAATCTGCACAACAGGATCCATACTGACGTGTACATCAAAGGGCCTTAGAACACTGAGCCAGTGCTAGTTCATGACCTAAAATTCCCTCCTAGATGGGAAGCCCATCAGAGGTGAGCAGAAGCATTGCCCTTTGCATTTTCTGTCCCAAGTCTCTTTCTCTGGCAGCTCCAGCTCCTTCCCTCAAAAGGCTGATGTCCACATTTTTACTACTAGCCCACAGCCTCCCTCTCCAGACCCTTATTGGTCACTCCAGCACTATGAAGCAAAACTAAACACCACGTCTTCCCTCCCAAACCATCACCAGCTTGGCTTCCTGATGTCTGCTGAGAGTAAAGACCCCAGCGCCACTCACTTTCTTTAAAACTAAAAACAAAATAAGAAAGCTACATGTGCTCTTTCCCTCCACCTGCCCTCTCCAACCACTCACCCTCAAGGTAGATGTCCAGCAGCCTGCACTCACATTCCGTACCTCAACATCTTCCCATTTCTAATGCCATCCTCAAACTCACCCCTTGTCCACTGCTGTGGGGAATCCAGCAGGTCAAGCCACATCATAATCACACACTCCTAATCCAGCCTTGCAGCCTTACTCTCCAACAGCCCTCTATTCCCTCCCCATCCTGCCCTCCAGCCCAGCCTTCCTAGAATGCCTGCAACGGCTGCTGCCCTCACAGCTGCTCTGTCTACTCCTCAGGGACACCTCAGACTGAGTCTCCAACTGAGGCCTCTCCACAGTTCTGTCCAGTGGGGTGAGAACCTCCCTCCAGCCCTCCTGGTGGCCTCTTCAGTCCCTCCTTCCATTAGTCAGCCTTCCCTTACTGCAACAAGAGGCCTAGGAAAATCAATTCAAAGAGAAAAAGATTTATTTTGGTTGATGGCTTCCATTAGCATGGCTTCTGAGGCACAGAAATCAGCTGACGGGTGTGGCAGAGGAAAGCCACTCACCGCACAGCAGCCAGGCAGCAGGAAAGAAGTAAAAGAGCCACACTCTAATCCTCATGCCCCTGCACTGAGGCCCTGCTTTCTAAGTTTTTATTACCTCCCAATAATATCAGATTATGAACTCATCAATGGATTAATCAACTAAGTTAGTCTTTCATAAACCTCACTTTTGAACACATAAGCTTTTCAGGGAACATTGTTGATTCAAACCATAACGCCCATGGAGGAAGCCCTGCCCCCATCGCCCACTTGCTCTGCCTCTCCTGCCACCTCCCATAGCAAGCTCTCTGAATTAGGACTGTGCCATTCCACCTGTGCATGTGCACTGCTCATGCAGAGAGCTTTACACATGACAGACTCGATCGATACCTGCTGAACAGCATGGCCCCTCGATCCACACAGCAAAAAGTTTAAGAGCAAAGGCCCTGGCACCAGCCACAGACAGCAGGCACTTTGTTGGCAGACAGCTTTATTTGGAGCCACCAGAACACAACATCCTGGAGCACGGACTGGTCTGCTTGTTTCCTGCCGAGTGCCAGCACCCGAAAGAGGACCTGACCCCTAGGAGGCACGGAGTCGGTGCTGTGTTATCGGAACGGCCTGCCTTCAAGTCTCCATTATAACCGTGTCACATCTTGGGTGTGCAGACAGGAGTGGGAGAGAACCATCTAAAAGAGCATCAAGGCGCATCAGTAAGGTAGCACAGGAGGAGGACTGGAGTGGACTGGACAGGATGCCTACCTGCAGGGAGCACTCTGGAAAGACCTCAGAATCACCTTCTTGCTCCACCCACAGCTCTCTCATAGCCTGTTTGCTTAAAAGGTGGGACACACCTGTGCCTCTGAGCACTCGGGACTATCCCAGTGCCTCATGTTGCTCTTCCCTGATAACCTCTCTTGCCCTCATCCTCTCTCCTGCTGTGGCTCAGCTCAGAGCCCACCATGCCCTAAGTGGGGTCCTACACATTCCTCCTTGAAGGTCAAGCTTGGTCTCTTCTGCCCAGGGCAGCAGCTGCTACACATGACACACTGAAGAGATTTATCCCTGTGGGAAGCTCACCCACATGGGACACAAGTGTCTGGAGGGGGGGGGCATGCTCCTCCCTGAGGTCACAGACTAGAGGAGCAGAGATTTGGTTCTGAAGCTATTGCTTACTTCCACCATTGTTTTCTCAGAATCTGAGACAATAACTGAGGTATGTGGCAGCTCTGGCCCTGCCCTGAACTCACCCTCAAAGACTGGGCACAATGCCGTCAAAGCACCCCAAGCTCTAGCACCTCAATTCTAACATATTAGATTCCTCACCGCAGACTTGATTGGGCCAACCATCTAATTTCCCTTCGCCTAACACTAAGTTAGCACCAACTTACCCCTTCGGGCCTATCACCATAAAGTCCATTTATTAACTAAGGTATGCTGCCAAGTGAGGCCAATTTATAATTTAAATCTACACTGCATAATGTATAAGATATCTCATTATAAATTATTCACCGAAAATTGCCATCTGGACACGGAGGGAGCTTGGTGGGAAATTTAAAAGGGAGTGGGCATTTGCCCAGCAGCACATCAGCAAGCAAGAGTGTCTGCTTTTATTGTTGCTGTCATTTTAGCTGCCAGGTCCCCAGCAGATGGATTCCTCACCTCCACCAGAAGTCATTTTCGAGATGTGTCCAGTGGTGGAAAACCTCTGCACACATGCCACAGCAAGCTGTCTGTAGCGTTGAAAGCTCTACAAGGTTCACCATCACCAGACCATCCAGAAGTTGGGTGCCTCCCAGTGTTGCTTCTCCCAGCCCTGAGCCTGGAGGAGCCGCGTTCTCCCTTCACAGTAGCCACTGAGCATGCTGACCACAGGAGCCTGCCTTGTCTCCAGGGGCACAAAGGGAAACATCCCCTGCTACAGAGACTGCTCCCTCTGCTTCCTCTTCCCTCATGTCAACACAAAAAAATGGATTTCTTATCTGTAGCTCCCTCTTGCTAGTGGAAGCTGCTCGGCACAGAAGCAGAGCTTCCAGTGGATCTCAGTGTGGGAGACCATTTGCTGAGTTTGCCACCCAATAGCAGTATAGCCCGAGGCCACTGGGCTGAATCCACCCATCCATTTAATCAAAGCTGAGCACTATAATTATGATCCAGGTACTACGCTCTTTACAAAGGACACAGAGACTAATTGAATGCATGGGTTTTTAAAAAGATTATTATCAGGAAGTTTACAGACCAGTAGGTTAGGTACCCTTACAAACAAACCACTAGAAGACAAACAAGTCCGATGCCCACTTTATTCTGGGCTTTTTATAATAACTATTGCCTATACACATCCCATGTCAGTGGGGATGAAAGAGAATTCATGATCAGCTCTTCCGCAAGGAGATCTGTGCAGACAGAGATGTCTAAGCTGGTTCTTAAAGGCTGAGTATAACTTCACCAGACACAGGGAGAAATGGCCTTCCGAGAAGAACCAGCATGTGCAAAGGCCCTTCCCCGGGCCATGGTAGACATATGGGAAGCAGCAAGGGGGCTGCGTGCACAAATGCTTTGAAGGGGCACGTGTTCTCCTGTGACAGGCTGTTCATAAAGAGTCCCTCTACAGAGGTCAGTGTGCTTCCACCACATCTGTGATGAATGATGCTCAGACAATCTTTGGGAAGGCACCAGGAAATGGAATTTTTATCACTCTTTTTATAACACAATAATTGGAAACTCTGCAGTCCCCTCTCCTTGCCCTCTGTTAATAATCCATCTTCCATCAGAATAACATATTATTATCCTAAAGTACTATTCCATTTAAACCTTATGGATCTTTCTGGGCATCAAGAAATCATTGCTACTGCCACCTCAGTCTAAGAGGGAAATGTGAAAGCAAGAATGGACGCTCCCCTTCTAACAGGACCTCTTCGGCCTCTTTCTTTCCTGAGGACTGTGCCAGCCACTGCAAGTTCTCACATCTACTCAACAGACAAGTCAGACAGTAACAGGAAACCAAGTTAGGAGATGCAGTTTGGGATGTGTAATGGGGAGGAGTAGGGGGCCATGTGGCTAAATGCTTTGGGTCTGAGACAATCTCTGTGGCGACCAAATAAAAGTTACTTTTCTAAGCCTTTTCACCCCTAAAACTAAAACATCTCTTCACTGTCCTTCATACCTGCTAAAAGACAGTAAGGGCCACAGCACTGACCCAGAACAGCATTCTTCTGCCATCCATCTGTACACCGCACTTAGCTCTCTCTGGTCATCTGTTTGAAAAAGGACAGACAGACAAACAGGCTTCCTCCTCAACAGCATCACCCAATCAGTACAACTTTCCATTAATCATGATAAGAAACTGAATAATCCAATAAGTCTTCAGGTATGTCCTGTAAAACTCAAATGCCCCAGGTGGTTGTATGTTTAAGAAATATTCTCTGTGAACTTATGATAAACTGTTTATATTGGAGTTTTATATTCTTTGGCTAAACCTTTTCAGAGACTCTGTTCAAACAGATTAAACACTCAAAACTGTGAAGGGTTTTTCTATGCCTCCTGGGAAAAATTTCAAGACGTACATGATCAAATCAAGAATCCAGGTATCTTGAACTCCAATTGAACAGATGGCTTTGGATAGAACTGAAAATGTGAGCTCATCACAAAGCCTGCAGTATAGAACAGAGGACAGCTTCTTGAGGTATCATTTCTGAAATGAAGGCTAAAAATTGTCTATCACAGCCAGTTAGCCTCAAAGGATATCTGAATAACTTGAGCCCACTGGGGAGTCTAAGGTATGAGGCCTATATTAGGGGCAATCCTTTGAGCACTGTCTCCATATGAAATAAGAATTCTCCCTCTAACTGGGTCAAAGGACCCTCTTAATAAAACTTTGTATCACTTTACAGTAATAGTACTTATCTTAGAAAAGAATCGACAATTGAGCTGAAATCCGCATTTGGATGATAATCTCCTTTGATTAGAAAACACTGACCCCACGCAGGTGGGCAAGGTACAAGCATGTGTTCTAATCCAGCAGCACCACTCAGAGCAAGGACTAAAATACAGAAGATCCAGAGCATCCAAAATCAATTAAAAGAGCTAATACATGCAAATCACTTTGAACCCTGAATCAAAATTAGCTATTATATCAATAAAAATAATAGCTCCCTTTATTGAATACTTACCATGTACCAGACTGTAGGTTAAGGACATGTGCTTTCTAATTTAATCCTAACAGCAAACCCTACAGGGTAGTGATAACTCCTACATTTTACAGTTGAAGGTGAGGAAATGCAAATTTTGTTAGTTTCTGCATTGCTTGCAGGCTTTTGCTAATGAAAAGTCGTTTTTATTTTTTCATAAAGCACTGCAGTCCATACTAAGGAGCAAATTCAGTCAGCATTTCTATGTGCTTGCCCAACTTAAAGAAAGATAAAAAAAGTCAAGCAGAAATGCCTAGACAGATTCATTTTCCAAACTGGGTATTTTTTTTCCCTCTGTGATGTACATAATATAGCACTAAGTTTTCTTCTTCAAGCCACCTACACAACTAGTGGCCACCCTGCCCAGCACTGGGAAGCAGCTCGACCTGCAGATGCACCCTGCAGCAAATTCACAGATCCCAGTCCTGGCAGATGTATCCCTAAGTCCCCACAAGGGTGCTGACCATTCTATCCCTTGAACAGCTAAGGAGCAGAGGTCCATCTTCCGTCTCAGCTACACAGGGAGAGCAACAGCAGTGGGTGCCCCTGCATTGCACTATAAATGAATGCTTCTGAGGCCCACTTTAATCATCAAACATAAATGCACATGTGAGACTCAATCTGCAATCAGCCTGTCACAACAGCCATCTCACACCCTGTCACTTCTCTAGGGAAACATATAAAGACAAGTACACAGTTAACAAGGTGAAAGGCAGAAGGCAGCAAGATTTGTGTGTTCAAAACTCTGGAAGGGCAATGAATCCCTGAGCCTTGCCCTCGTTAAAATTTTGAGTGCCCTCACCTCCCCAGGCATGCACCCTTTTCCACATCAATCCCATGTCCATCTGAATGCACGCAGGCTTTGAGCATCTCCAAAGTGGCTGAGAGGCACATGGGAGTCACGATTTCACAACAGAGTTATGGGATTTCTAGAAAACAAGAGCATCTCTAAGCACTCCCCATCGTTGGGTTTGCCCTGAGGTCTCAGGAGAGGATTCCCTGTGAAACACTACCTCCTATTTCACACATTTGCTCCACATTGCCCCACGAGTCATCCTGTCTTTATCTCAGCGGTGCTTCACTTTATTTCTAAAGAGCCCCATGCTAGGAAGATAGTCTTGATAATAATATGGTGCAATAATATTTGGGGCTCTACTGCTGACAGTAACTACTAATTTCCCCTCTTTCTAGCCCATTCACACACACACACACACTCAGAAGATTGTCTACTATTTCAAAGAAAGCTGGCAAATCAGGATCCTGCACACTACCTCCAAAGAGATGTCCTCAGAAAGACACTGGCTGCCTCTACGGAGCTTTTCCTCCCTTAGCACTCTAAGAGAAGTCATGCGGCCCTGAGCCACGTATCCCACATAAGTCTCTAATTCTCCTATATGAAAGCACTATTGCATGATGTTTATTATGAACTGACTGCACATGTTATATTTTGTCCGAAGTGCCTATTTAAAATCCCAAACACCCAATGTTCTGTATGTGGAGGGATATTATTTAGAAAGTAACTAGGTTTAGATGAATTCATGAGGGTAGAATCCCCATAATGGACTTAATGACTTTGTAAACAGAGGCAGAGGCACCAAACGCTCTTCTCTCCACCATGTGAAGGTTCAGTGAGAGGGTAGCCATCTGCAGGTGAGAGAGAGCCTTACCAAGATGTCATCTACATAGGTAAGTGGATGCAACTAGAGGCTATAGTCATAAGTGAAATGAACCAGACCCACATGCGTAAATATTGAATTGTTCTGAAAATCTATAACATATATATTGTTGTATATTACCCTATTTCTGTCTTTGTTTCTGATTTTTGTTCTTGCTTTTGTTTTTACTTTTCAAAATAAAATTAAA
>NDGN011240054.1:0-16038 GCA_002564285.1 Tympanoctomys barrerae | reverse complement strand
CCAATTTGAGGATTTGAACTTCTCTCAGAACTAAAAGAACAACAACTTGTGAACACATGAACTGAAGACAGATATTCAAATACAAGTATAACAGTGCTTTTTTAAGCATGAAATATTACACAAAATCGAAAGCCTTTTCTATTTTTCAAGAGACTAAAAATAGTAAAAAGTAGAAGCAATACAAAATTTCACTATACAAAGTAATATGAATTTGACAGTAGTTGTTATATTGCATAATGTCTTTAAATTATTTGTTTAGATTACCAGATATAACATGCAAAATTGGTCAAAAAAGTTATAAGAAATTATTAAAAAGGAGAAAAGAAAAAAAGCATTAACTGCTCCTTTAAATTGACCAGCAAAAATCATATACTTATGCAAGCTATTCTATGTGTGTGTGCATTTTTCCTCTTTCTTCTTTTGTTCTTTTGTCTTTTTCCTTATCCCAGTTCTTTCTTTCCTCTGAACAGGTTCTTTCCCTTTCACAGGATCTATTCTACCTTTCAGTTTTTATTTACTTCTTCAGGTTCTTCTCCTAGTTAGACAATACAATGTCTACATATGAGGGTCTGATTTATTTCAATTATGAGCATTGTCTCTAGTTGCATCAATTTACCTATCAAAGCCTCAAATTTTTTTAGAGCCAAGTAATACTCCACTATATACAAATACCCCATCATTTTTATCCATTCCTCAGCTGATGGCCATTTGTGCCATTTCCAAGATTTGGCTATGACAAATTATTGTGCTGCTATAAACAAGGGTCCACATATATCACTGTGACATGATATTTTAAGTTTTCTGGAAAAATACCCAAGCAGGTGACAGCTATTTTAAAGCATAAAAAAGTAAAGTGAAAACCAACCACAGAAGTAAATATTGACTGCCTCTTTCATTCCTACCTCTTAAAAGTACACAGTACCTCCAAGATCTTGAAGGAGCTTGTGAGAATCTCATTAGACCCCTGAGCAGCTGTGGGGCAAGACTGAGCCGTTGGCAGGAGGCTGACGCTGAAATCTATGGACGCAGGGCCACTCCAGGCATGTAAGTGAACCAGCCTGGTCTCCATGCAGCTCCCCTTTCGACTTTTGACTGCAGGTTGCGAATTTATCTCAGCAACCTCTGCACATCCATCTCAATGCTGATTTTTCACTGGGAGACCTTGGAGTAAAGATCCTTTCATGCATTCATGTCTGGAGTCATTCATTCAATGTTTTTTCCCCATAATTATGAAAAATGGTTTTCCCAAACCTCTCTGTTAGCAGCCTCCTCTCCCTCACATGCGGTGTGTAACACCAGTGGATGCTCGCCAAGTTTGTATTTGCTTATTCCTGGCTTTCTTGACTGAATATGTCATCATTCTTAGAGGATTCTTTGATTTGCTGCTGCACATGTGGACTTAAAGTCTACGAGCTAGCTCACAACTACCTAGAAAGAAGGACCTGCACTGTAGAAGGTTGAATCAGTAGGTAAACAACTTCAAAATATATCAGCTAATATTGGGTTTCACACCTAAGCATAAAGCTCAACACAAAACCTTTTAGGTGAGCATCTATTTAATAACAATATACCTCTATTCAGCACCATAGCCACTGTTTCAGTTTAGCAGGAATGACTTTACACTTATGAATATTTTCAAGTTTGGTATGGTAATCCATTCCCCTTTCTTCTTTCCCCATCTGCTCCCCCTCTTCTTCTGCCTCCTTTCCCATCTTTCCCTCTCTTTTGCTATCTTCTTCTCCCTTTCCCCCCTCATCTTCTTCTCCTCCCTTTCTCATCCACTACATCATGCACATTTTCCTATACAGTCTTTGATTTAAACTTCTGAAGGTTTTATCTCAAGAAATGAAAATTATTAGAAGTACTTGAGAATAAAATATGAGGCAGGATTGAGAAAATCAAAATTTTACTCAAGATCTTTTGGATCAGTCCTACTGTAAATGACTATAGAAAGTGTAGCCACAGCTTTAAATAATCTTTTATGTAATAATGACTTTTTAGTAGGTATAGGGGCTAGGGCTGCTGCTCAGTGACAGAATTTATCTTGTAAGCACCAGACCCTCAGTTTGACCCATCAGTGCCAAAAAAGGGAGAAAAGTATTTTCAAGGTTTACTACTATGGCATAGTGTATATTAGTGGGGTTAATCAATCTAGATTCAGTGGCTTCAAACCTTAGCTTTACCTCTTGTGAGCTGTATAAGAGGATAAGTTTCTTAACCTTGCTGTGCCTCAGCTTTCCCATTTGTCAAATGGGGTAGGTGATACCATAGTGCATTTTACTCCAAGAAGGTTGTTCCAACAACAAATGAATTAACACCAATAAATTACTTAGAGGACCTGGCACATAGTAGGTACTCAATAAATATTAGCTTTAAAAAAACCAAAGTCGTAAATCTATGTGTTGTTGAAGACTGTTTTCTTGAAGAACAGGTAGTAACTACAAATCTTTAAAATATATTTAGACTTTCCTAGCTGACAATTTCTATAACAACATATCATTATAAATTGTGATCCTATTCTATGAAATATAGAAGACACATAAAAGCCTAAATTTATAAGGTAAGCTCAGGTACCTATCAGTAATACTGTAGACAGCATAGTATATAAAAGTGACAGCAAGCTTCGCCATCTCTATAGTAACCATGAAATTCAAAGTTGTCTGGAAAAACATTACACATCTGCTAGTTTCCATAGAGCTATGTATCTGTTGGTGGTGGGTCATTTAGTAAAACCAATGTTATTTTTAAATACTTGCCTGGATATAAAGATGAATCTTATTCTAAATACTAAGCTTCGGTAGTAGTTAAAATACATGTTCCAAAAGCATCAGATTGATATTCATGAATTTGTGTCTTCAGACAAGAAACTTGTTTTCTTTGTCCATCTATTCATGATACTTAACTGTTCTAGATGTTGTTTTCTCTAATCTATACAATGGAAATAATAACACAGATTTTTGAAAATCAAATTAGAAGCCACATTAAAAAGCATGGATTATAGGGTTCATCAGCACACTACATGGCCGTAGACTTTTCAAAGCAATGAATTTCTAATAGAGTTTGATGCTTTGTAAAACAGGAATTCTGTCACTGAATGAGTTTGGGAATCATATATGTATGTGGTGGCTGTTCTTGGGACTTGTATATATTCCCTAGGCCTTCTCCTTTCTGTGTTAGAGCTGCCTTCCCACTTCTGTGCTGGAAGCTCTGAGAATTCACACCTTCTGGAGACGAACTCTTCCAATGGCCAACAGCAACTGGTATTTACATAGAGTTTTCTTTTCCTTAAGTAGGACAGATCTTAGAAGTAGGTCTGTGCGGTGTCCCAGAGCTTCCCTGATTTATGTTCCAATTGCTCTCAGCAGCTGTGGGCTTGATAACATATCTTTTTTGGCTAGATTTTCTTCCTTTCTCAGTTTTCTATTCTCTACCAGTGTTTTCCGCACCTCCCCAAAATGCCACTAACACTTGCATCCTCTTCTCAGCGTTGCATTCTGGGGAATCCAAAGGAGAATGCAAGAATTGCATACTTGGTGCAAATTCATGACAAAGCAGGCATTTGGAGTGTATCAGTAATTTTCCAATGTTTTCAGGAATAAGCCCTCTGAAAGGCTGACATCATAGGTGGAACTGCAAATTACATCTTTTAGAATATACATGACATTAGTTTATATATGTAATTTACAATGCCAACTTGTGCTAAGCAAATAAAAGAGAACTACCTAGGTATTTCAATCAGCACCTACACTGTAAATTGAGATTTTGAAGAGCAATTAAAGTTTTATCAGTACCATCAAATTTATTTCTGTATTTCATTTGGCTCCACAGTATTAGAATCATAAAATTAAATACTTCAGTACCAACAATGTGTAGATGGTTTGCATGACAATTTCAGAAGTATTTTAAACTGAATTAAATGAAAACCTTGAAAAGATTTCATAGTAACTATTAATACCAAAGTTAAATCAATGCCTGCATATAAAAAAACTGCCAACATACTATCATTGCTGAAGTTCCAATTAGGCAATGTTCATTCTTATGTGCCAAATGAACCTAAATGCACACTTTCATAGGTAAACATATTCTGAATATTCTTTATAGCCCTGGGATTTAAAAAACCCTTTTATGTATATTGTAATTTCATATACTTTAGGTATTTGAGCATCTGTGTTTCAGTGATCCACAAATTTTCAACCAGACATACAAGTTTGTTTTGCTTAGCCCATTAGGTTTATTTTGACTCACTACTGACAACATGCCTGCAGTAAGCCCTCAAACACCATCACCCCAATATTTGCAAGTGAACTTTTTCCTCTTGTGAAAGCAATCACATTTGGTAGCTAGTAGAATCATAGTGTGTTGGCCGTGTGTTTAGTTAATGAAGTTTATTGTATAAATGAAAACATATACATTTTCTCTTGAAATAATCACACACTAAATATTTTTATTTGGTTAACATTAGCCAGAAAAGTTCAACATTAAATACAAATTATCCTACTCTCTACCACTGTAATGATAAATAATTCTCAAACTAGTGACTACTATAAAGAGGGCACCACAATTTGTGTGACTTGTTCAACTTGGTTTGAAATACCATGGCATGATTTCAGTATCAAAATTTATCTACAGAACACATACTTAAATATATTGAGCAACCTTTTCTAGTAGGAGCTTTGGCTGCTGTGTGTCACACATTTTTGAGATGGATGCTCTGTCAAAAAGGAGGCTAAATGTTCATTTTGTTCCCTGTTGTATCTCTGCGTGGTGTGTTTCACAGTAACAAATCTATCTTATGCTTTATTCCATGAATTTACATGAACATGAGCCTGGAGGACTCTATAGTGCCTTTATCTTTGGCCAATTGATCTGTACAGAAATACACTAATGAGGACTTCCAAATAATTCTTTACATACATTCTTAGATTTTGAAATTGGGATTGTATATTTCATGTCAGCAAACTAATTTCATTCTTCAATTTTGTGCTCTTAACTTACTGTGTATTGAAATGTGAGAAAAGCTGGCTTCAATGAATTCCTCCTCCGTCACTCAGTACTGTGTGCTTCTTCATGTAGGATTTTTTTTTCCACTTTGATTGATTTGTTAAGTGCACTTTTATTGTCAGGTTTTAATTTTGACATGTGCAAGTAGAGGCACGTCTACAAAATCCTTGGCTCTATAGGCAACATTCTTAGATCTTTTCCTCATAAGGAAGAGAAAATGGCATGAGTTTTCATCCCATACTCACCATTCAGGTGCTGTTTTTGCTAGGGAGGGGTATAGAAAATTTCACATCAGGCTTGTCCTAGGTCAAATTGCTCAATAATAATTTTTGAACCAATTATGAAGAGAAGTGAACTTCATAATGATCTTTGAAAGCAAAGAAAGGACCAATGATGATGGTTAGCCATGTTGTTTACATTCTGGGATGACCGAGCTGGGGTGGATACTTGGAGTCAGCAGGAGCTATTTAGTGCAGACTTAGGTGGCAAGCTTCTGAGAGGATGTATTGATGTATCCAGCAGATATTTATCATATATTTCATGCACTATCGAGGCTCTGAAAATAGAGAACAACGTCATCAATATTTTCCCCCCTCAGATCTTACAATCTTCAGTGCTATGATAGAGAAAAGAAATACAAGGTACTTTGGGAACACTTTGTTGGAGAGATTAGCATGATCTGCCTGGTCAGTGTGATGGGGAAGATGATCTTAAACACATTAGAATGTTTAGGCTATTTAACTTCACCTGTGGTACCTGAAATCACAAGTTAGAAACACATTCTGAGGTGTATAGAAACAGTCAGCAAGTTATGCATCTTGGTGAAGCCAAGGGTTTTGATGTCAGTGCTGTGTCTGTATTCTCTACACCATTAATTTAAAACTGAACCCTACTAGTATAGAGAACTGAGACCTAAGTTTTAAGTGCAGACTCCAGTGACTATGTATCTTATTTATACTGTGTGAAGGAGTGTTTGTAAAATAATATTGCATATACCAAAACAGTCATAGTAGAGACAAGAGAGTTGCTCAATAATAATTTCAGTACATAAATATCTTTACTTTTTCTAGCTGACATAGGACTTTCTTTTAAAAAATGTATTTAGTATAGGGTCAGCAGGGTTTCACTACACAGATAGGACTAGTAGTGATCCTCCTGTTTTCAGCCTACCAAGCGCTGGGGTTATAGGCACATGCCACTATGCCCAGTCTCAATGGGCTCATCATGCCCCAGGGGTGGGACCAGCAAAAGGGATCAAACTTCCCTGATCCTGCCTGAGCAGGCACATTAGTCCATTGAACTATCTGGCAGGCCCTCATAAGGACTTTCTTATAGACTCAAGATGACAAAGAGATGATGGATGAAAACTCAGGCTTTGGAAATAAATGTTTAGTAGATGTTTAATCTGGCTGTCAATGAGGTTACCTTTTCTCTTTGGCAGTGAAGATTTAAATATGTGATAAAGTTGGTTCTCACTTCCTCCAATTTCTAATCTTGTAACTATAGATGAACTCTTGGTGCTTCTTGACAGTCATTAGCCAGTTTTTTTGAAAACTCTCACACTACTTCCTACTTACGGAAGTACTCCTACTATATGGCATAGGTAATACCTTGTGTTGATTCTCAATTGCATTGATTCCCAACCTTTTGGGCACTGGAGACCAGTATCGTAGAAGACAATATTTCCATGGACCAGGAGTTGGGGGAGATGGAGATGCAATTTGGGGATGATTCCAAGGAAAATACAGCCTTGCAAGCTTCCCTGGGTCACTTGTCCCACTGATCACCTCTTGCCATGTGACTAAATTCATAAGCACCTGTCTGTTGCCCTTGAGGGGTTGGCCCTGACAAGGCTGCAGGTGGAGAATCTGAGCATCAGAGTTTGGGGATTTCTTCTAGGACATGAGATGCAGAAAAAGTGACTTGGAAGATTCCTCAGACTTATTGCCACCTGTTTGAAGATTTTCCTGGGCCCAGAGTTGGATTTAGGATATTTTATCACTCTACCTTCAAGTCATGTGAGTATTGCTGTATAAATTTGCATATGTCCACATTAGAAGAAAGGGACAAAGAGAATAGACTTTTAAAAATGCCTTTCTGTAAAGACATTTGCAAGCACCTCTGAGATCAGTCAACTTTCTTCATTAAATAGATGAGCACATTGAGGTTAATGAACTAGGTACTTAGTCATGAAATCAGAAAGCACAATCAAAAAGGTTTTTATTTTTTATCTTGAATTGCCTTTCCCCATTTTATTCCTCTTTTCTGAAAATATTAGAAAAAAAGCAGTCAACATTTTTCACCTCCCCTTTAGGTGGGCTCTGGAAGATCCATCTTTTCTTCTATCTTTGAAATATACAGTGAAAGTTTGTGCATGTGTTTGTGGGGTGGGGAGAGCTACACACATCTATGTAGACAAATTCAAAATGTATCATGTTCTAAGCAATTCCTTTTCCACCTAGGTTTTAAGCTTAATTGTGTTCCAAGAGAAGCTTAATCCTTATGCTCCTCATTTGCTTTCACCAAGCCATCTGCATGTTGGTGTCATGAGTCCCTTGATGGCTAAGAAGACTTCAGAGTGATTTTTATGGCCTCTTGAGCCTTTGTTCTTTCAAGAGGCAAGATGTGCCCTCCCTGGATGGTACTTTCATTGCAGCAATCCAGAAATTTCCTGAGAGGAAGCAAGAGCGAACTCTAATCTAGACCAAAGGTTCATTCTGTTTTCAGTCTTGTCTGAATTAAGAAAAGACTAAGCTGTCAACATTACAGCATCCGTTCATTTTGTGGCTTTTTAAAGAAAATCTTTCTGTATTAGGGCAAATCAATTCCTCTTGGCTTTTAGGAAAGGACAGTGTTTTAAAATATTTTGTGTATGCAAGCCTTTTATTTATTTTTTCTTTCTGCATTTCACACAAGCAATCAGGTTCCTAAAAATTGCCTGCCTGAGAGAATTTCTTTGATTGACATGAAAAAAAGAGGATAGTGACTCTTTTTGGAGGGGATCTCAGGTCCTGCTCCTTGCCCAGTCCTGGAGAGAAGACAGAAAGAAGCCCAGCAGTGATGGCCCAGTGAACTGTATTCTGAGTTCAAGAGTTGCCAGTCAGGTCCAAGGCCAAGAGGAAGCTCAGCCGCCTGCCACCCAGAGCAGCCATACATCCTGGCTCTGGGTCAGATCCAAGGGAATTGCATGGAATTATGCAAGCAATCCTTAAGGCTGTGGCATCACATAAGAGTCTTCCCTCTACACCGAATTTACTTTATTACAGTAGAATGAAGCTCATGTTAGATTGAAGTTGATGTAAAGAACATGTGGACATGTGATAATTACAGAAGCTGAGTTTATGTACTCAGATTTATTTCTACTTCACTGATGTGTTTTCATTTTGAGTACTACAAATATCAGTTTATCTCCTCAGTGATGCCATTGTTATACAGTTCTACAGTGAGAAATGTGGTCAGTGATATGAAAGAAGTTGCCATCTTTTTCTTTGAGTTATACTGATCTTTATTAACTTTTGTAAGATGCTGTCTCAATTACTTTCCTTGTTGCCAAGACACAATACCCAGCATGGCAAAGTAACAAAGGAAAGGTTTACTTTAGTTCACATTTATAATCCCTGGTGGGCTGGATTCGAGGCAGGACAGCCTGGCAGAGGGACCTAACAGAGCAGAGCTACTCAAGGAGACGTGCATGGGAAGCAGAGAGAGAGTTGAAGCAGGATCTGCTGATGGAGATGAATGGCCCAGTGACCCCCTCTCCTTACCAGGCCCCAGCTGCTAACAGCAGGGCAGCTATGAGCCCCATGCACCAATCACCTTCCCAAAGGCCACCTATGAGTACATGAAGTGCTTGTGGGACATCTAGATAAAAAACATCATGCTGCGCAAGGGCCTGAGTTCAATCTCCGGTTCTGAAAAACAAAAACAAAAACAAAACAAATATCATGCCTTAGGAAAATTCTAAGCATTGTATTAATTGGATTAAATGGATTGTCTCATTTAATCTTTGAAATATTTATACATGGCAGCATCTTTCATGTTCCTGTTGAACAGATAAGGAAACTTAGGTTTGTAAAGAAAGCAACTTTCAGAATACTATACATCTACTGTCTATGTTCTAATGTCATGAATCTAATGTCTATATTCTTAATCTCAATTTACACTTCTTTCAGTAAGCTATAAAATGGATCATATATTTAAATGCAGGGAGAAGAGAGTGAGTGATTATACTTAGAAAAGTTCAGTGAAGCTAGTAGTGATTAATCAGGAATGGGTACAAGAAGTGGGGTTTAAAATGAGTCATAGAATAGTAAAGTTGTAATATACCTTAAATGCCATTTAATTTGCCTCTGACCTTGAAAACTGAGCCATCATACATGGCCTGAATTCAGGCAAGCTAAGTATAAAGGCAGAAAAATACAGTTGAAGGCATGGAGGTAGGGGTTCTAAACAGCCAAACTCCAGCCAAAAGTGGGCTGGTTAGAGAAGTCAGAGTGGGTGCTAGGACGGGGAGGGCTGCAGAAACCTCAGAGGCTTGTGAATTCTAGACCCTAGCTCTGAACTGTATCTTAAAGTGTATTTTCAGCCTCAGTGTCTACAATGTCAATGTACATGTACAAGACTCATTTTACCTTGATAGAGGCATTCTACATGTTTTCGTAGTCCACTCCTCCACACACCCTGCATCCTAACATGTAGCTATTCACTGTATTTGAGAACTATTGAGGTAGACAGGGAAAGTTGTCCATGGCAGCCCCCAAAGAGTCCAGAATAGGCAAGAGGGCCATGGGAATGTGTTAGGTTGCTGACTGGAGAGGAGGGGAGTTAGCCTGCTGTGGGTGCCAGACACTGTACATCATAGGACTCACCTTCTTGGAAAAAGCCTACACTGAACAGTTAAGTAAGGGCTCGTGTGCAAAATACCTGGTGAGCAGCTCTCTCAGGATGCTTAAATCAGGCCCTAGCCCTGCTGGCCCTACCTTGTAAGTAGTTCTCAGCCCTGTCCAGCGGTCTCTACTCATCTCAGTCAAACTCGCTGCTGCTAACTTGTTCTCCCCTGATGTAATCCACCTCAGTGCCCCTCCCCACGGCATGTGCCTCTGTGGAGTGATTACTATATAAAGCACAAAGCCCATGTGTCACTGTTCTACCTCAAGCTGTTCAAATGTTTACTGTTGCTCTCAAATAGCTTAAACTTATTTATGAAGCACACAGCCTTAATGACCTGGCGTTTATTGTTTCTGAAATTCAACATCTGCATCTCTTGGTCTCTGCCCTACTAAACTTGAACTGTAGCTGTTTTTCAATTCTTTCTCTCTCTTTCTGGGACAGTTTCCCTTCTCACATCCCTGGTTAGTCTTGATTTCTATCTTCCAGGAAGCCTTCCTTGATCACCACTGCCTTTCCCCAGATGGGATCAGGCCTTTCTCTTTTGGGTCCCCGTATGCTCTGCAGTGAGGTCACCTGTGCAGGCCCCCTGAAGGAAGGCTGGGCTAGATCTTGTATACACTGGCAGCTCGGCAGCAGGTTGACGCCTGGCCCACGGTGGGTCCTAAGGAAATGTTTGCTGAACAAATTAACAAAGGTGATTGAAAAAGAAGGGAGATCTAGACATTTCTATAATGGTTCATACTTCATCAGCTAAAAGAATGGGGCCCACAGAGCTATCTATGACAGATTCTCTTAACCTTAAGGCCCTTAAAGGGCCTTTTCATTGTCAGGGCAAAAATGACAGAAAACCTCTGAAGCCTAGGCTTTTAAAACTGTAGCTGTTTCCCTCACAGTTAGGAGTCAGTATTTTTCATGGAGGAATAATGACCACAATGTGTATAGCAAGGTGAAACCAGTTCCTCTCGACTCTACAATAAATAAAGCATGCTACAACAGAGGACAATGGGTTCTTCATTAAGTGGTGTTTTTGCCCTTTGAGAGGAAGCTTCTTTCCCCCGGGAGAGGGAGAAAAGAAAAAAAGGTGCCTTGATCCTTGGGAGAAGCAGCAACCTACTTTGTGTGTTGACTTTCTGTTTGTGAGATATATAGTCAGCATTTCTAATGAATCTGCTCGAAGCGGCTGGGATATTATGATTTATAGCACCTTCCCACTCTCTATCATAGCATTTTATTAGATGGATGGGAAGCTGGTAGTAATGAGGTTAGGAATGAGAAAGCATCCATCAAGCCCTGCTCCATCTTCTCAGGAAAGACAACACACTATCTCATATGTCACAGGCAGTGATCTAGGTCACAATGATATAAAATGCGTGATTAAAACTAAGCATTTGACACTAGATAATAGGCATCTAGTTAAAAAATAGCTCTAGTGTTCCCGACTTTTAATTAAACCCAACTCGTAAATATGCACTGTGGTAAATATACTGCAGAATGGGGCTTGTTTATATCCCGCCACATAACAATTACCTCCAGAATGGGTACTTTATTTCACTACGTAGTGTTATTAGTCAGGTGATGGACTGAAATACAAATGTAAGCCAGTGATGTCAGACAGACCAGCTCGGCGGTGTCATCTGCTCCCCTCCTCTCCCCTCCCACCTGGCCTGTCCTGCCTCTTTCCTTCTCTAGCATCCCTGTACCCTCTCCACTTTGTTATCACTCTAAAACAAAACATTTAATCACTTTGGCAATTTATCATAGTATCTTTGATGATATCAGTAATGAGTAGAAGAGACAAGATCTTTTGAATACATAACCTTGGCTTGCAGAGCAATCTGTCTCATTAGTAGAGGCTGTGCTTATGAGAAAGGTTTAAGAATACCAGGATCCACTGCCTGAATGCTAAGCTAAAAATAGGTGGGGGAAGGTTTCGGAAACAGGATAATTGAGCAGTTTTAAAAACTGTGTTAGGTATTTGCAAATTCTTGATGGTGGGCTGGAACATGGACAGAACATTAGTGTAGGGTCTAGATGTCACTCTGGCATTAACTGGCTCTTTGATACTTATCCCTTCTTAATAAGGAAACTTTGACAACTTTTGAAATTTGAAAAGTGAGGAGATTGGGTAAGAATTTTTCCAGTATGCTCCTTTCCTTCAGTGACCTTTGAATCTGTCACGTCAGTGCTTCCCAAGCTTTACTTTCAAACAGATCCCTTAAAGTTGATGCAACAAAAATCCAGCTTCAACAGGGCTGGGTGGTTCTAAGAATCTGCCTATCTGGCAAGCTGGGAGGATGAGCTATCTGTCCTTAGACCACACCTAGACTAGAAAAGGTATTAAAATGCAGAGATCATTTCCCATCATTGCAAATTTTAAAACTCTGGGTCTTTAATTTTTCTGTCTCTCTCAGTGTAATTATCATTATACAGTGCCCGTCAGGACAATGCCTACATCTTTGACACACACAGTAATAAAACTACTATCTTATGACTAACGATGGCTTAAGATCATTTCTGACTATACATGTACCCTCATGAAATCTCAATTCTACTAACATTTCTAAATGTCACAATCTAAATCCATAACCCCTTCCAGTGATCACAGAACCCTGTCAGAGAAGTACCTTATCCCTTAGACCCCCACGCGTTCACAATTAGGCTCGTCCCTCTTCCTCTGATCTCAGGGGATATAAAGAACAGCTGATCACCTGTGGAAGTCATTTATCCTAAATTGGCATGGACAGACCATGTGCTGTAGTGCAATAAAATTCTGTTAATAAACAGGAAGAAAACCAGCCAAACCTGTTCCCCAAGATATGCATCTGCAGACTCAGGTAGCAAAGGGTTGGATACCAAGGCCAATCAAGCCATTAAGCAGCCACAGACAGCTGTGAGGAGAGGCTCTGACTGCCTCTGTGTGCTTGGAACGGGAGATTTTCCTCCTGCATGCAATTTAACTTATTATTTTATATCCTTTTAATGTGAAGATCAGACTTCTATTCTCCTTTCTTTTATTTTCGTTCTGTTTTGGTGTGATTGCCATAATTATGTGTCAGCTATTACCAAGCACATTCTAATTACTCCATTTATTGCTAAAATTACTGTTACTACACACTGCTTTGTTCGTTAGCGAACTCTGAAGGGACTTCCTTGCGCATGTCACACTTCAGAGGCAGTCTGATTTTGCATGATGTGTGGTACTCAAAAGCACAGTTATTTTGAACGAATTCACGAAATTAACATGATTTTTCAATTGGATTTTTCTGACTAATGTAGTATAGCACTTTCGAGTGCTGAACATGTTGCTAGGAAAAATATTAATCTTGCTATTGGATGAATACAAAAATACAATACTTATGAATCAATATTTTGCTTTCAATTCTTACAGATTGCACATTGTGTTTTAATTTTCAAACCCACTAACTTGATTGATTGATTTTTGTTTTTTAATACATGGATCAGTGGGCTTAATGAATTTATTTTATTTTTTTGGCTTAATGATTTTAAACTTGGATTCCTTAGAGTCAATGTATTATCTTAAGCAATTGTTCTTTTGAACCTCATTTTTATTCATCTGTATAATGGTTTGAACAGAATTATATCTTAACGGACTGATGGTATTGTCATTTTAACCTTTAAATTTCTTTTTTTTTATTTTAAAGATCTTTTTTGACATAACCATGGAAGCTTTGTTGTCAAATACATGTGCAAATTAGGTGACGTCATTGTATAATAAAAACTTTTCTAATCAGTGAAATATAGGTTTCATTTGCTCCTTCTAGGAAATTACACAGTGCGAAAGAGAAGAGAATGAAAACTTCAGAACCAATAATGCGCGCACACACACACACACACACACACACACACACACAAATACCAACTACCGTATCTCCTCCTATGCTTCCTGGTTTTCAACCCAAGGCAACATATGTAGCTATAACTCATTAAATGTAACCCTAGCACCTTCAAATTGAGATCATCTAGTCCTATCTGTCCCTGACTATTGCAGAAATGCATTCTTAATAGTCCCATAAACCATAATCTAGCCAGTCTGAAACAGCTCAGAAATTAGTAATATGGCTCCTTGTATGGGCAGTTTTTAATAGTGAAAATTTTCTATTTGTTCAGTTAATTTATACATTCATGACAGATTTACAGAACCTCTGTAAATGTCATCCTTAAACATGAAGCAGTCTTTGGTTCAATAGACTAAGATACATCTTTTCTTTCATTTCTTCTTCTAAATGTACAAAGCCCTAGGTTGGACCTCTCTCCACTCTCTCTCTCCTAATAAGTTTCTCTTATAAGGACAGCAGTCACGTTGGATTAAGAATCACCATAACGATCTTATGTTAGTAATCCTTTTCCTTTTTTATTTGTTTCTTTTTTTTTAATTTTGGGAATCAAGTTATTTCTTTTTTATTTTAAATATAACAAAAAATAAAGATCATACATAATGTCAAAACAAGATAATAGGAAATTATCAATGGTTACTACATTGCATGTTGTTATTTTCAAGGTAGTTGCTCAGATTATCAGATATAGACATGTAAGATTTATAAAACAATATAGGTGCAAACTGTTCCTTTCAATGAATTAATATAAATTACCAGTACAATTATCTTAGCTAATACATATATCCCTTCTTTTCCCTTTCCCCAATCCCAGTTGTTATTTCCTTTTGAGCAATTTCTTTCCCTTTCACAATATCAATTTTATCTCTTGTATCTTATTTGCTACTTCAGTTTCCTATGCTAGGGTGACAATATGGTGTTTACACAATTATGCATGCAAATCTGATTTATTTCACTTATAAGTATGGTCTCTAGTTGCATCTATTTACCTTTGGATGCAAAAATAGATGCATCTATTTATTTTTCTTTATAGCTGAATAATACTCCATTGTATAAAAATACCCCATCTTTTCTCTCCATTCCTTGGTTAATGGGCATTTGACTTTTCCCAAGATTCAATTATGACAGACTGTACTGCTATAAACATGAGTACACATATATCC
Source organism: Tympanoctomys barrerae (assembly GCA_002564285.1). Classification (NCBI taxonomy): domain Eukaryota; kingdom Metazoa; phylum Chordata; class Mammalia; order Rodentia; family Octodontidae; genus Tympanoctomys; species Tympanoctomys barrerae. The sequence goes on along the minus strand of NDGN011240054.1, from coordinate 1,130 downwards.
CTGTGGTATGATGTTTTCAGTTCTTCTGGGAAGATACACAGAAGGAGAAGAGTTTAATTGAATGGAAACTCTAATCCTAATGTTTTGAGGAATCTTCACCCTGATTTCCACAGTGGTTTCACCAGTTTACACTTCCACCAAAAGTGCAGAAGGGTCCCTTTTCCCCCACACCCCTGACAGTAATTGTTATTGGCTGATTTTTTTATTATAGCCGTTCTTTCTGGGTTGAGATGTAATTTCAGTGTTCTTTTCATTTGCATTTCTCAAAGGACCAAAAATGTTGAACTTTTTAAATATACTTATTTGATATCTGCATTTCTTTATCTGAGAAGTGTATTTTCACCTCAAATGTCCATCTTTTGGAAGGTCTGTGGGATAGATTAGAAGATGCAGAAAGAACTCCAAAAACCAAACACACTCAGGCACCTTATCTTTGACAAAGGGACCAAATATGTTCACTAGAAGAAAGATAACCTCTGTAAAAATGTTGCTGGAAAAACTGGCTCCCCACATGCTGAAAACTAAAACTAGACTTATGTGTCTCATCATACACTAAACTAAAGTTAAAATGGATCAAAGATCTAAATATTAAAAAGGAAACACTAAATCTCCTGGGAGACAGAAAAGGTAGAACTCTTGAAGCCTTTGAGGTTGGTAAAATGTCAGAAATGGAACTCTAATTACTTGGGAAATACTACAGAAAGCAACTTTAAATAAACTCAGTTATATGTTTTATATAAAACGTTACCTTAAAAATTAGAAAAGTTAATTCATCTTAAAAATTAATAGAAAATTTTAAAAACGTGGGGGGTGTCAGGGATGTGGCTCGGTAGAATAAGTGGTTCCCTGGCAAGCACAAGGGCCTGAGTTCAATCCCCGGCTCTGAAAAAAAAATTAATAGGAAATTAATGAAGAAAATAATAGGAAAATTCAAAAGAACAAAACAAATGATATCATTGGTATTAATATTTTATAATGAAGATTTCAAGTTATTTGATTTAATGAGTATGAGATTCCACACAACAATTTTATTTTTTTAAATTTTTGTTTCTTTTATATTTTAGGGAAAGGTCTACAGGCTGCTCAGGTTCTCACTACTAGATCAGACTTGTAATGATCTGCCCGTTTAA
>NDGN011239992.1:0-12278 GCA_002564285.1 Tympanoctomys barrerae | reverse complement strand
AACAGGATTTGATCTGTCTTCAAATATGCAAATGTTTTGGCACAGCACCTGTCCTCGCAGCCCCCTCCCCCACCCCCAACAGTTGGCCCATGTCCTAGGCTGCTCAGGGCTGTCTGCTTGGCTTCCAGTTGGCTGTCAACCCCCACCCTCACCCCCTGCTGGTTCTGTCAAAACTCAAATCCTGGAAGGGGATGGTGATGAGGTGGCAAATAAAAAGCTACTTGAGGACATCAGCATGTTTGCATGTCCTATTCTAAAATGCCTTTTCACTGAGGAATAAAGACCCAAGGGTTCTAATGACCTTCTTATTGGAACCAAAGCCACCATACTTCACGAATGTTATCATCCCAGCAGTGTTCGGAGCACTGATCTCCAGCCTCATCACCAGGCTCCTCCTGGAACCAGGTGTGACATTCACTGTTCATGACCTGCTGTCCTGTTCCTAGCTGCCCTTCCAATTCTAGAGCCAGACCTCTACCCTCCCGTCTGGCCTCCTTGGAGTACTCCCCATAGATGGAACAGAGACTGTAAGGTCCCCACTTGGTCATGTATCTGCAGGACAGATGTTGCCTGGTATCCGAGGGCCCCTCCACTCCCTTGCTTTGTCAGTGACTGTCTTCTCCACTTACTTCCCACCTATGTCCTGCAGCTTAGCTTCTGCTCCCACAGGATGAGGCTTTTGCCTCCAAGCTCACTAACACCCCTTTTTCTTCAGCTGCCCCTGAGGTCTGGCCTGGCCCAGAGTCTTGGGAGCTGAGGACTCTGATGAGAAGTTGGGCCCTAAGATGCTGCAGGGCACCACTAATCCTTTATCTCATTTGATCAGCACATACTAGGACCAAGCCAACTGCAAGCCTAATTTCTTTCATTACAAAATAGACTTATTTTATTCTTGCCCTTTTTCTTTTGCAGGATTTAACTTTTCAGTTCCTTTGGGGCTGTTTTGTGTTGCTTGTTCTTCGCTGAGCACGGCCCCTTCGCCACACGTGCTGCGTCTTTCCCCCACCCAACGCTGCTGATGCTCTCCTCAGTTGTTTTGTAGCTTTGCGTTTCTGTTTTTCCTCTGTCTGCCTCCACGACTCTCCGTGGCCCTCTGTTTGCTCACCCTCTTTTGTTTATTGCAGACCATCCCTATAATGACTCGTCCTTACGAAACCACCCTGACATGTACAGTGGTGAGTCGCAGCAGTGACCTTGGGAGTAACCTTGCCTGTGCTAACCCTGGTTTGCCTAACTTGACTGACACCATGTTGTTAACTCCTGATAGGTGGCAGGGCTGATAGGTGATAGCTCAGGACACGGCCCACTGAGAGGAAGGTGGCTGACATGGGAGGGAGTGGAGGTGGTTCACACGGTGGCGTGGTCTCCCCAAACATGCAAGCTTCAATTTGCTGAGCTTCTGAGAGGTCACTGGTCATTCCCACCAAGGAGAACTTCAGCAGAAGCATAGACATCAGTGATGGGTGGGTGGAGAGGCTCTGAGAACAGGTGGTGCCCACAGTCTGGCTCCTGCCAGTGTGTAAAGACACACTCAGCTTTTAGTTTAGTTAACTTCATGGGGTCTGGGTAAGAATTGCCTGCTGTGTAGCAGTCTCGATTCCTGAGAGTATGGCCTCACAGCTAGACTCCAGGTCTCATTAAAACCCACGTGGAAAATCCCACGTAGAGGAAGATCCCAGCTCAGAGTTCTCTTTTCAGGTGAGTAGAAGTAACTTTGGACCACCATTGCTTCTCCCTTTCCTGTGCCTCCATTGCCCACGAGTCCACACAAGCCACGGAATAATCACAATAGGATACACTTCTGACTCACTCCACAGCAGTGATTCAGTCTGATTCAGAGGGGTATTGGCTGCTTCCACACCTGAGTCACCCCTCACCATGGATCAAGAGTGTCTTGTTTTCCTAAGCAACCAGAGGAGTGGTCATTTGCCAGCTCTGGTGAGGCAGCTGGTCCCAATCATCAGTTATGTCTTGGAAACGGAGGCTGCCGGTCTCAAGGGGACCACTGTGGACTCAAATAATTAGGAAGTGTCCAGACTGTGATGTGCTAACAGAAACAGTGCTGGTGTCTGGAGTGGGGGATGGGATGAGAGAGTGTGAGCCAGGCGAAGATTCCAGCTTGGCACCAAGCAGCTCGGACCATGCTGAGGCTCTGCCAAAGAGATTTACTGCTCAAGAAAGCAAGGGACCCTTGTTGGAGTCTGGACATTGTTTGTTTTCAAGATAATGAAGCCAGCTACCATTGTGTCAAGGGCCTCAGAGCGTTGGGGTGGAATGCACTTTTCTCTAAATTGGATTCCAAATAATCTATTATAGAAAGTATTCTGAAAGCCAGAATATGTCAGAGCCAGAAGGTCCCTCAGAGACCATCTGGCCCAAGCTCATAGCTTTATATAAGATAAACCATGCAAGGAAATGCACACAGGCTTATCAACTGCATTATACTGAGTGATTCCAGCTACTTACGCCAGCTTGTAACCAGCTTATGATGTTACAAGAAAATGAGCAGGTGTTGTGAGAACCACCCAGGACTGCAAAACCAATGAAACTTCCACAGAGACTGAGCCCTGGTCTTCAAACCAAGGTAAGACGAGGCTGACCTAAGAAGGAAGCTGCTGGAAAATGATATAGACTCAAAAAGAGGCACACATTGAACAAAAACAACCAGGTGGATGGTTCTCGAAGGAAATAGTTAGAAAGGGAGAGAGTAAAACTTCCTTCCCAAGTACCAGAAGCAAGGCAGAGAGGCTCCGTCAAAGGCAGGCGTCCCTCTGCTTCACTCTGAAATTTGACCTTGGACGGCCCCATGCTTCTATCTTATTCTGATGTGGTCTGGTGTCCTCTGAACATAGACAAATTCATCCCGACCAGCTGAGCTTCAGGGGAGACCATGTGGGCTCTCCCACGCAGGAGGGCAGGTGGTGCAAGGTGTGCATTTGGAGGCAGACTGCCTTGACTGAGGACAGGCTCCAGGACCAAGCAGACACTGGACAAGTTACCGAGCTTCAGTTTATTCATCTGCTGATTGGGCACACTGCCAGCCTTATAGCTGTGGAGTTTAAACAAGATAAAGTGCTTATGGTTCCTCTTAAGGTTTTAGGCGCAGTATCAATGCTTGATAAATATGATATATTGTTGGCTTTAGAGGAAAATGTTTTGTGTTGACTGTATCATTATAGTTGTCCTGAAATTAAGAGAGACACAGAGAACCTGAAAGGAAGTCAAGGGGAGAAAGGTGCACTAATAGGGGGAGAGTACTATGCAGGGAGAGAGTTTAGGTAGACCAGAAAAACAAACACTATCCAGATCGTCAGCTGAGAAACTAGGGAAGAGAGAAGCTCCAAATACTGCATGAGGGATTTGGGCTAGACTTTCAAAAGAAATTTCCTGGCAGTGAGAGGTATCAGATGTTCTTAAAGAGTTTTCCTCATCTCCTAGGTGTCTCTGGTCAGCCATTCCTAGAGCTGAAATGCCAACCCCATGGGTCTCTGGTCTTCTATTCCGAGAATCAAAGGCAGCAAAGCAGTCTGCACGTAAGAGCTGAGCGGCCCCTAAAAGCTGGTTTTGGCAAAGCTCCTGAGCTACATCCAAGTCGCGGAGCTCTTGTACTGCTGACACCCAGCACTTAGCAGAAGGGAGCAGCCTCCTTCCCTCCAGCAGGAGGCGATCGGGGGCATTCCGCAGTGGACTTTTAAAGCCAGCATCGCTGAGGTGGTGTCATCTCTTGACATTCTCTGGGGGACCTTGAGGACCCACTCAGGCACAGTTTGGGAGAATGGGAGACAGATGATGTAGGCCAGTTGAGACCACCCAGGCCACACTGCTGTATCCACACAGATGAGCTATAGCAACTAGATTCTGGGGTTGGTAGGATAGTAAGTCAGACCCCCACCTTGTAAGTCATGAAGATGACAGAACATCATCAGTGTGGACAGGCTCTGACTCTGTGGTGAAAGAGCCTGTCCTCTGACACACACAGACACACACATCTTCCACCCTGTAGCGTTTCAGACAGTAACTAGCTATGTCTTGGCAGTGCCTGTGCCTGCTTTTTTGGGAAGGAAATCAAGCACACTCTCAAGAACAGTGGCTCCCAAAGCCGCCGGTTGGACCATCCTGATGAAATTTTCATGTAAATTCCTACTGCATCTGAGCACATTTCTTCCAAACCTACCCTTCAGTGCCCACCTCCTCTTAATGATGTTGTGTCACCCTGACTCTTGCAAAGCTTCTGAGGCCTTAAGAATCTAGGTGAGCCAAGCGTAGTGGCACACACTATAAACCAGTACTTTGGCAGGATGAGGAAGAAGGGTCACAAGTTCAAACCCAACCTGGGGAACTGAAATTGATGATGGTGGTGATGGCTGCTGGTGGTGGTGGAGGTGACACAAAAGGGCTGGGGACACAGCTCAGTGTGAAGGCTCTAGGTTCAATCTCCAGTATGGAACCAAAAAAATCCAGTTGATCTGCCCTCTGAGCCCCTTCACAACCACTGCAGCTGCTTTTGCAACAGCTTGGGTCTGAGTTTATCTAAGAGACATGAATGAGAGGCAGAATCTTAGCTGGGAGTAGATGAGAAACCCGTCATAGCAGTTGTACCAAGCAGCTCACAAAGACAAAACTATCTTTCTCCTTCATGTCTTTGTCCTTGAATTTTGACTATCATTGGTTTGAATTTTTTTAAAAATGATACTCACACAATTGACTGTTGAAAGCAGGGATGAACAGGGCCTCCATCCTTAGCGAGTTGATTTAAAGTAGGTACAGAACACAAGTTTTGGTACCAAAATTGCCTAAAATCTAAAGCTTAGTGAGCTTGTGACCCAGCATCTCTGTTGACCTTCAGTTTTCTATGCTAAAAGTGGAGTGGTACCCACCCCCAAGCTTGTTGCGTTAAGCATCATGGTGATACAGAGAGAGCTCTGCTCTCAGTGCCTTGGCCCTGAGTAAATGCTCCCAAATGGGAGCAGTGACCTTTACCTCTGACTTTAAGGCTATTTTTTTTCCTTTTGTTTGACCTTAGCTCCTTCCCAGTGTCTTCTCCATCCTTGAGATAAGTGTGGAGTTGCTAGAAAATACCCGCTAAATACAGCATTGCCACAGCCTCCCCAGTCATAGCGACCGTGTGACACAGTATGACAGCAGCACTCTGAGCGGGTTTTCCTCCTCTCCATCCCCACCGCTTTGCTGGTCGTCTGTGCTTGTGGCGCTGCATGCTACAGTGTGAATTAAGTGTCCACAGGCACACAAATCGGTCTCTGCAGAGCGTGACCACTGAGCTGGGACTCTTCATATTGTCACAGGGTTCCCAGCTCTCCACAGACTTACCAACCTCATGTGAGAGCCTCCTGCCCTGGGATCTCCTCATCGTAGTATCCTTGACCTTGTGCTACTTGACTGTTTTGGTGACTGTGGTGATGGGTGGGAGGAAGCGCTGTGGTAACCCTGGGACCTAGGTGCTGCGAACGCTGTATGCATAGGTGTAACCAATTAACCACGTAATGGATTAACCCTTCAGTAGTCACTGTTGTGTATGCATGCATGCTGGTGGGGCAGATGAAGACCTGTGTAAAAAGAGACATCAATATGTAGGGTATACTGTCATAATTTTCTGTTTTCTCCTTTAATCCATTCATTCTGTGAACATCTATTGTTGTCCCATGCTTTATGCCAGCAGCTCAAGTACCCCAGCATATGTTTCATCTTTCCTTCCCTGGACAAAGGGCAAAATAGAAGCAAAGTCTGAGATGTTTCCCATGATGACTAAGAGAAAGAAGTTGGGCACCCCTTGGTCATGAACTGTCCTGGTCCAGCCAGGCACCAGTTAAGCCAGCAAGCTCCGTCAGGAAGCACCAATTACAGGCAGTACCAATGAACCCCCAGAGCAAAGGCTTTGTTCTAACTCCAGGCATCGCTGAGGGGCCCCTTCTGACCACTCTGCCTTCGCCAGCCTCCCACTTGACCAGATGGGTCTAAGACGCATTAAACCCCTGGATATCTTTATGTCTTTATAATCATACCTCCCAGCGAGGGGTGCCACCTCCAGTTTTCCTTGGAATTTCTGGTGGGAGTCTGCTCTTCTCCATTCATTTTCTCCATTCATCTTTTCCATTTCCATAGAGCTGTACAGAGAGCTCTGGGGGAGAGCTGAGGCTTCACTACAGTGGGCTCCACTCTGCGGGCGCACCCAGACCGGCACGACAGTGGCCAACCTGACACTGCCTATCAATAGCCACCTGGCCCTTAAAAACTGCATGGATTTCGTTGATTCCAGCCCTGTAGCCACTCCTGCTTAGTTGAATTGTAGATCACCCCATCCACTGTGACTCCTGCTTTCCTCTCACCCCTCCCATATCCCACATGCAGTTAACACCCTCCCTCCAGCCCCCTCCCAAAGTCATTAGTGAGGAAGCAGAAATGGTCTTGGGCCCAGAGTGATTTCCTATCATCTCTGCTCATTAATTCTCACCATGTCTTTGCTAAGCCATTAATAACTCTCCTTGCGTGTCCTACTGTTTATCTGGGGCTTCGTGGCTTCATCCCAGCTCTCCTATTCAGGGTCTCTAAGAGCGGGTTGCCTGTCCAATGGCCTCAATCTATGCCCTCTCTTGTCTTCCACATCCCTTCTTGGGGACCACTGTGGTGGCTTGTGGAACCCCAATATAAGATGCTGAGGAAACTGACCTCTTGCTGCTCAGACGGCCCCTGCACCTATCCCAAAGAAGAGGAGATTTGCTGGACTCCTGCCGGCAGGACCTTTCCGATCTTAGAGCTGATCACACACGTGCTGGTGGGGCCAAGGAGTCCAGACTTCCTAACACACCTCTCTTACTGATGTCCTGGGATAGTTTGGGCTGGGGGAGTCCAGCAAGAGGCATGATGACCTTTCTGTGGCTGGATAGCTTTGTCCTATCTAGGTCAGCTCTCTAAGCAAGAGACTCACAAGAGCTTCTGTCCTGTTTCAGCCCGAGGAGTTGCAGAAAGAACACCCAGCTTCATGTATCCTCAGGGTACCTCAAGCAGTCAGATGGTGCTTCGTGGCATGGACCTCCTGCTGGAGTGCATTGCTTCTGGGGTGTATGTATAGTCTGTACCCCACTTGTAGCCACCCTCTGGAAGAATGGGGTGGGAATTTGTCTCTGATTATTCTTGTTGCCTTTGAAGTTGTACCAGTAGTACAGCAGGGAGCGAAGCTGACTAGTAAACAGGGAAGCCCCTAATAAGCAGACTTCTGGTAAACATAGTCATCTCCCTCCTGTGCTGGCCATCTCTGTTTTAGAAAATGTGGAAGGGAGATGGTTGGGCATCTGACTTGTGCAGTAGGATCTACTGGGAGCTTAGTCCCTTGGGCCCTCTTTGGCTGGGTATCCTCTGAATAGGAAAGACTGTCTTTCTGAGGACCTGTGTCCTCCTGGGCTCAGGTGCTTTCAGGACACCTGGCACCTCAGGCTTTCTAGAAGGCAAAAGCCATGTTTAGTAACGAAGCCTTTGCTTCCTGCTTGGTGTCTCTACCAGCCCAACACCAGACATCGCATGGTACAAGAAAGGTGGAGACCTCCCATCTGACAAAGCCAAGTTTGAGAACTTTAACAAGGCTCTGCGGATCACCAATGTCTCGGAGGAAGACTCCGGGGAGTATTTCTGCCTGGCCTCCAACAAGATGGGCAGTATCCGGCACACGATCTCGGTGAGAGTAAAGGGTACGTTGTGTGTATTTCTCATTATGATTATTTTGCCAACCCTAAACACCATGACCACCCTTCCCTCTGAGCGTGGCTGGGGGCAGACTGAACAAGGCTAACTGCTGTGCAGTGGTTGAGGGGAGCAGCGACCTGCCACAGGTAGTATCACCCTGGATGTGAGACTGTGTGCACACGCTTGTGGGAGGTGGGGGTGGCGTTGTTCTACCTTGACCATCACCCACTTCTCCTTGGTGCTGGGCTCCCTCAGCAGGTGAATTTCCTCCCATGGCCCATCTGGATCATTCTCAGAGCCTTTTCTTTCTTTCATTTTGCATCCTTGTCTGTGACCTGTTGTCCTAGCCTTGTGCAGTCTGTGCATGTATGCATGGTGTCATGCTTCTTCTGAAGGATGGAGTCATCAAGGCCCCGACTTTTTTGCCATCACTTTCTTCCCCCAAAGCAGAGAGGGCCCAGCTGAGCTATTGCAGGGCACCTGTCTTTGTGGGTCCAGGCCATGTGGGTCCAGCTCAAGTCATGCTCAGCCCAGGGCTGCGTGGATGATTGGAACAACGGGGTCTGAGACTGGAGCACAAGAACTTTCTTAGCGCAGTCGATTGGTCTTGTGAGCCTGGTTTCAGCATCATACACACATTTGGTGGTCCCTAGCCTTTTGTGGGGCATCATGTAATAAGATACTTGAGAATCTGATCCAAAAGATCCTTTCCTCAGAAAAATCCACACATTATTTTTAATTACAAATCTGATCCAAAAGATCCTTTCCTCAGAAAAATCCACACATTATTTTTAATTACAAAATAATTAAAAGGTATGGCCAGCTCAGGTCTGCCCTAACCAAAGTTCAGTGCCTCAAAGGATGAATATAAGGCCTTTTCTAGATGGTCTTATCTTGCAACAGTGGAAATCCAGAAGGAATGACCCAGGTGCACATCATAAGCACGCATAGCCTCTGAAGGCTTTGGCCACTGCGCCTACCCCCACCCCCAGCTGATCTAGTAGGTTGGAGATGAGCCCTGCCTCATGGTGCTGAGCTTTATTTTTAAAAAGCCTTCAAAGTATCCTTATGATTGGCCTGCTTTAGAACTCCAGTTCTGTGAACTTGAATAGCCAGATAGGCATCTGCACAGCCACACTGGCAACACGCAGGCTGGACTGGCCTTGCCATGAGGATGCGCCCTGGGCAGGTGCTGAAAGTCTGGTGCTGGACCTGGGCTCCTGCCTCCCTCTAGGGAGCCTGTCTGGGTTTCCCTGCCTGCCCCGTGCCAGCTGACTCCCCGCCTGTGCCTGACATGTCTTCCAGCTGCTCCCTACTGGCTGGATGAACCCAAGAATCTGATCTTGGCTCCTGGTGAAGATGGAAGACTGGTGTGCAGAGCCAATGGGAACCCCAAACCCACTGTCCAGTGGATGGTGAATGGGGAGCCTCTGCAGTGTAAGTAACAAGCTGCTGTCCTACCTGGCTCTCCTCTCTGTCCTGTCAAAGGCTTCAGATCCCCATCACTGCTGGTGTATGCCAAGGGTGAAGGCAGAGAGGAGCCCACAGGCTGCTGCCTGCCAGCAGCTCACCCCTGCAGACATTGCAGGAGGTGGAGAACTGCTTCCTCTTTGTACAAGAAAGAGCAGGAGGCCTGGAGGCCTGTGGTTCTAGTTCTATGTGTAGGAGATTTCTGCTCCCTTGGGTTTTTCTTCAGCCTTTGCTCTCTGCTCCATAACAACTACAGAGCCTAGCTGTAGATCTGGGCCTAGCAGCTGCATCTCAGAGGGTTTAGGCTCTGAGGCCTACAGAGCTCTTAGTAACCCCTTGCCATTGGTTAGGCAAGCCATACTCTCTGGTAAGGGCAAAGTAAGAGGCAGGGTTATGTGGTAATGCGAAAGATTATGGTTTGCTATGAAAAGGAATACAGGTCCAAAATAGGTACAGACTTTGAGAAATTGTACTTCTTTCCAGATGGTCAGAATAGAGGACTCCACAGCCTCTTCCAGCATTCAGTCTTGGTCAATTTTTTACATTATATTCTCCCCATTTGCATTTTTTTAATGTCCAGTCATTGCTTCCTGTAATGAGTCAGCAAGGAAGTATAGGCAGCAAGATCAACCAAACAGGCAAAACAGAGGCAAGAACCCAAAATCCAATCTGACAGCCTCTGATCAAAACAGGTAGTGAGGTGGGGAGACCGGGGACCACACACCCTTGTAGACATTTCTTGTGTGCTGGACAAAATGCTAGCTACTGCACCCCTGTTATCTCTCCGATTTCAAATGTGAAAGCTGGGAAGATGAGGCTTGGGTTGGTGCAGTGAGTGGCCGAGATCATGTGGCTCAGAGGCCCAGCGCCAGACCTCCTTCCTCTGTCCATGAGCAGAGATACAGGCATGGTCGCCCGCAGATCTCTCCATCCTGATAGACTTTACAGGTAAAGCAAGGCATCACAGGATGCATAGATAAGCACAGTCCTGGAGCATGGGCCCTAGAGAGGGCACCTTTTAGGGGAGTCCCTGAGGGAGTGACTGGCACAAAAGTGGCTTGCTTGAGATTTCCAGGCAGGCCAGCAGGCAGTCGAGTTGCTGGCATACCTGTCCTCACGCCTTTTGCTGAGTGGGGACCTGAGACTAGGTGATAAGGGTGCTGACCCCATCTTCATTGACCTTCTGCTGATTCCCCAGTTCTGGGCCCAGACTTGCAGATCTTATATTCTCAGCCACAGCTGCCCAGATGGGTTGAGCATGGATTCATGTTCCCACTGGGTAGACTGAGAAACAGATCCCAAGTAGGGTGAAGAGTCACATGTTTTGACCAATGGTGCGACCGGAAGCGAGGGCCCACATAGTTCTGCTTCTTCCACAGCACCCAAGTGCCTTTCACTCCACAAACTCTGTTCCTCATGAGAAGTGTCTCCTTCTTATCTCTAGCGGCACCACCCAACCCAAACCGTGAGGTGGCCGGCGACACTATCATCTTCCGGGACACGCAGATCAGTAGCAGGGCTGTGTACCAGTGCAACACCTCCAACGAGCACGGCTACCTACTGGCCAACGCCTTTGTCAGCGTGCTGGGTGAGCCCTGTCCCCAGGGCCTGGCCTCATCCCAGGTTCAGTTTGTCCTCTGGAGTTTAGAAAGACTGCATAGATGCAAGGGCATTGGGAGGGGGTAAGCATGGACACTGGAGATGAGGCTCATGGGAAAGATGGAGACTCAAACTCCTCAAAGCCAGATAAACAGCATTAATTGCATCAGAGAAGTCAATCTTGGTCCCGTCCTTCCCCTGGTGAGAGAGTGCAAGTCTGGCTCATGCTAGTCATGAACATGTTAACTCCATGGGATGCCCCATACCTCCCAAGGAAAATGGTTGTAAGCATGAAGAGGTCTATGGGAGGGCAGCTGCTGAAATTACCGCAGGGTAATTTCAGGAAAACTTTTGCAAAACTGGAGTGGATATGAATAGGCTTAGGGCAGACAGAAGGCAAACGTCCTCCCTCCTCAACTAGCCTTTCGAGGCTTGTAGGAGGGAAGGATGACGGGGAAAGATGTCTGGGTCCCCGGAAAGCTGCAGTTAGGGGAAGATGAGCAGAAATTAGACTGAGAAGTAAAGAATGGAAGAATTGAACTCCACGCCAAATTTTGTCACTCTGGAAATTTCAGATGTCCCACCTCGGATGCTGTCACCCCGGAACCAGCTCATTCGGGTGATCCTTTATAACCGGACACGGCTGGACTGCCCATTCTTTGGGTCGCCTATTCCCACCCTCCGATGGTAAGTCTCGGGAGACAGCTCCTCCTCCACAGCGACCATCTGTCTCACTGGGTCCGAACTGGCCTTTAATAGTACTACTAAAACCTGGGACCTTTAAGCATCAAACCTGGGAGGAAGGTGGCCAGTGATCTGGGTCAGCGCCCTCATTTACCGAGAAGGAAACCAAGGCCCAGACGGGGGAGGCCGCAGGCTGAGACTTGCCAGTGCCACCTAGTGGTCAGAGACAGGTCCTGCAAGGCCTAGGACTCCAGCTCCCAGCCTGAGACTCCTTCCACCGGCCCTGTGGTCTCCCTTGGGCTGGTCCCTTCTCAGTATGCTGTGTTCTGCTGCTTTGTTGTGAGGTTTAAGAATGGGCAGGGAAGCAACCTGGATGGTGGCAACTACCATGTCTATGAGAATGGCAGCCTGGAAATTAAGATGATCCGCAAAGAGGACCAAGGTATCTACACCTGTGTGGCCACCAACATCCTAGGCAAGGCTGAAAACCAAGTCCGCCTGGAAGTCAAAGGTAAAGGACAGGATTCATAGATAGGAGCTGGGGGGGAGGGGGACGTTTCCAGTTATGTGTCCCCTCGGAAAATGCGCTGCCTAATCCTTCGTCCTGGAGGGCTGCACCATGTGCACGCACATGTCCCCTGGGGCTGCCAGCTGACCCAGGTGCTGGGGACACTGAGCCAGCATATTATCAGCCAGATCCAGAAGGCCTGAGGAAGCCACTGTCTACACCAGCTTCCACTACCACCCCCAAAGTGGTATCTTATCCCCAAGCCAGGAGAAAGCACTTGAAGAAGTACCTACTGTTTGATCACCCACACCATTACCCTACA